>CAJGYM010000211.1:0-68135 GCA_904845305.1 Caenorhabditis auriculariae | reverse complement strand
ATGTGGAACTGGCGAATAAAATTTGACACACATGTACAGAAAAGCTTCCTCTTTCGTTTAAAAAATATTTCACGCTTTTTTGATGCGTTCTCGCGGAATGTCGTACAAAAACGTGAATGGAACTAAAAAATTTTTGTCATTTTTTGCTTTTTCATGTGTTTTCAGGTCGAACGCACTCTTTTCTTTTTAAATAATGATTTTGATTCAAGTAACGAAAATTTTAAAACAATAAAAATAAAAAAATTCTGTCTTTTGCCAAAAAAATTTTAGGGAGCGCCGAAAGTCATAATTCAAAAATATCGTTAATAAGCGAATATAATCAAGTTTTTGTTTTTTTAAAAAAATTTAGATCATGGCCTTTACTTTTAAATTTTTTTCTTCACAGTATCTGTGCTTGAAATAGTTGTTTAATACGCAAAAATGCTCTTGAAACTAGAGAATAAAAATTAGCGGCGTTTATCACACAGAAAGCGGCCGAACGCAGGTTTTTTTAAACGATTATATACATTTATTAGTGAAAAAAATCTTTCAATTAAAAAGAATAAAATAAAAAAATTCGTCTTTGCCAAAAAAATTTACGGGGGCCGTTTTAAGGCAGCGATCGTTAAACGAGGAAAAAAGCACTAAAAAACAGTTTTTCGAAGTGAATTTTCACGGAAAGTTTGAGTAAAGATTTGCGAACATATTCTGATAAAAATAGCTGAATTACTTCAAGTTTTTATTTTTGAAATAGGCAATCTGTGCTATCTAAACGGCTCAAGGGTAAGGCGGATGGAAGCTCCCCTTGCTAGACCTAGCAGCTTGGCGCAGCGCGTGCGCTGCGATTTTTCATTTTGAGGTCGCGAGTTCGATGCCCGCAAGCGTCAGTTTTTTGTTTTCTGGAAAATACCGACTTTTTCGGCAAACTAGCTGATGAGCATCATTTTAGCACTCTATTATGATTTGTTACATCATAATAGACCAGTATCAAAACTTGTTCTAGAAGAAAAAAATCGAGAAAAAAATGTCAAAAATGGATAATACCAAAAATTTCAGTACTAAAAAAATGGTGCGCGGCGCGCCACATTTTTCGTCATAACTTTTTTTCATCCTCAATCTTTTTTTCGAAAAAACTAAACGGTTCTGAGTTTTGAATCGAAACAGCTATCAAAACCATACAAAGCTCAATGCTGAAAAATTTTTTTGAAAAATTGGTCTGCGGTCCCTATATATAGGTCATTCCGCGCTAGCTTGTGACGATTTTAAATTTCCTCGGAGCTACAGTAGCCTCTTTCGGCGCTTCGCTACGATGCTCTCGGTATTCCCTCTTGCGTGCGCCTTTGATAAAAACATCATTCACCCATTTTTTTGTGGACTATATCGCAGCGAGAGTAACGCTTTACTGCGGGGGAGCCGCGAGCGATATCGCTCGCCTCTCGCTGCGACCTCGCAAACGTCTTGCGCTATAGTTGTTGAATATGTGAATTGATAGTGATCAAATAATAGATCACGTGAGAGATATCCCAACTAAGAGTATAAAAAGAAGTCGGGAACTCAGATCATCATCACTGTACCGCCCCCTGTTTCGCCTCCAGCCTCGCCGTCGTTTCAAGCCTCGGACTGACGACTTCTCGCCTCTCCTGAACTTCATCTTTTTACCACACCTAGTAAATAAAAACTATTGTGGGGTACTCTTCTTTCTGATAACGCACAAGATACATTAAAAATAGTCTGTTCAGATTTTGAATGTCAAGTCGTCACTAAAGCTCCGCCCCTAATGGTGCGATAAACCAATCAGAGAGCGAGCCATCCACAGAGTGTTTTTTTGAATGACGTCATTGCACTTGACATTAAAAAAATCTGAACAGACTATATATCGTTCTCTGAAAAAAATTTTTCTTCAAAAAAATCTTGAATTTGATTGATTTCATCATAAAAAGTCAAAAAATAAAGCAAAAAGTGTTTTTTTCAAACTTCAAATCTTTTGAGAGGGAGCGATATGGCAGCGAGACTTTGACGAGGTCGCAGCGAGAAGCCTTGGCTATATCGCGTGCGGCCCGCTGCGATATCGGCATTTATGTTGGGTGTGTAGCTCTCCAAAAGACCGATGATCATGTTTGACGTATTGAGTATTCTGACGGTCAAGTACGTTATAGTCTGTTCAGATTTTAATGTCAAGTGCAATGACGTCATTCAAAAACACTCTGTGGATGGCTCGCTCTCTGATTGTTTTATCGCACCATTAGGGGCGGAGCTTGAGCGACGACTTGACATTCAAAATCTGAACAGACTATATATAGAACGGTGACTTTTTTTCAAAACGATAGCTCGTTTAGTGGTCAATTTTATAGGTCATTCCGCGCCAGCTTGTCACGATTTCCAGTTTATTTGGAGCTCCAATAGCCTTTTTCGGCGCTTCGCTTCAATGCTCTCGGTGTGCCCTCTGCGTGCGCCTTTAATAAAACTCATTATTTCCGAACTTTGGAATTTTCTTATTCTACAAAAAAACAGTTGTAACATCAAATTTTTATATCAAACTAACCCTAAAAATTATATGCGAGAAAAATCTCGAACAGTCGGTTTCCTTGATAACAATTAAACAATAAAAATTCAATCTTTTTGATTTTTCTTTTTACAAATCCAGCACAGAATATCAGTGTGTATATTAAAGCGAAAAAAATGAAATCAATCCAATAAAAAAACAACCTCGTAAATTAATAAAAGAGATAAAGGAAATTGAAGCAATATCTTAATCAGAAATAATGTTTTTATTAAAGGCGCACGCAAGGGGGAACACCGAGAGCATCGAAGCGAAGCCCAGAAAGGGGTTCTGTAGCTCCGAGAAGAATTAAAAATCGTGACAAGCTGGCGCGGAATGACCTATAGAAGAAACTTCGCGTTAAATCGCAAACTGCTACTCCCTGACGTCATCCCTATGACATCATCTTCATTTGCAAAATTCGCACACGCAGCCATATCATTTTATTCATTTTTTACGTTCCTATTTATAAAATTAGATTCGACGTGAAAACTTTTCCGGTCACATGAGAAACAGAAAGATATCAAACTTGAAAATCCCCTTTTGATCGGAAAACTTTTTTATTCTTTTATTTTCTTACTTTTTTTGAAACCTTTTAAAGGTTTGGAATAATCCGAGGCGTCGAGGCCCACGCTTACGCATAGAATGCTCCTTTAAAAATTTTTTTCTTTTCACAGATTTTTTTCGCTAAGCGTATCAAGTTTGCAAATCGTTTGGAGCTACCTGATAGTGTTATTAGTGACCACGTTTTGAAACTAAATGCCTTTTTATGTCAAGTATTCATTTATTTGACGATTTTTCACTGTGGCTCAGTTTTTTTCGAAGCGAGCCACAGTCGGCTTCGCGCTATGCGCGCTCCGCCTCCGTTTGAAGCCTCAAAACTAAGCCTATTTTTCTTAAGTAATGCATGAACCTGTAGGCGCAGTTTTTAATGCAAAAGGCGCAATTCAGGCTCTTCCCATCCTTCAATTTTTTTCAATTTCAATTTCAATTAAATTCAATTAATTCAGTCTTCAGAGTAAGATGAAGAAAAATCTCTGCTAAATCATGGTATAATCGAAGAGTTAGTCGTCGGCGCGGGTTACGGTCCACAATCTTTGTCCAATACGTCCCGGAGTGACAGCTAGCGTTGGGAAATAATGTGGGCCCGTTGGTAGTACCAACAAATAAACTGCTTCACCATGTTGGAACAGTACAGCACCCAGCTTGTCCAGGGCTGACGGGCGTCGGAATATTATCCCATGAGAGAGCGGCAAAGAGACCGACCAGTCGACGTGATGAAATGAGATAATAATAATCTGCTGAATCACGTTTACGTGAAAGAAATGAATATATAGCCAAATATTTCGATTACGCTTATTTCTAGTGTTACGAATGGTGTCATGAAATGACGTCAGGGAGTAGCGGTTTGCGATTTAACGAAAACAATAGAAGAAATGAACGTTCGGTGATAATTTCGTTTGAAAGTCGTTTCAACCAAAAGAAAGCAAGAAGATGATGCGAAGTGAAAATGCACTTCATTTTAAAATGCCAACACGCGTCATTTTAAAGATCTTTTTCACATTTTCCTCTTGACAGTAATTTAAATGCCGTGTTCAAAGTAATTTCCGCGAAATGCAAAATACCTGATAGAGAAAGGAAAAGATCACTAAAAAAATACCTGTTAGAGAAAGGAAAAGATCACTAAAAGTTTTTAAATGAAATATTGGAGTTTTCATATTGAATACTTTTCCTATTCAATATGGGCCTGCTCTTCGAGAACTCAGACTGCTGAAAAGCGAGTTTTGAAGAATATTTCTAATGCATTTCGTAAATAAGAGAAGAACCGACGAAATAAGACCATTGCGGAGAAGGAACAGCAAAAAACCGAATTAAAAAAAAATGCGAAGTTTTACATGAAAATTTACTTAAGAATATGTATATATGAATAATCACTAATGCCGTGTTCAAAGTAATTTCCGCGAAATGCGAAATTGTCTCTGACCCTCCAAAACTTAGTTATCTTTCTCTTTCTCTGACGGCTATTTTGAATTTCGCGGAATAACTTTGAACACGGCATAAGTCATTGTTCAGAGACGATTGGAAAAAAAAGACGCGCGAAAGCGTCTTACTTTTGATTTTTCACATCTTTGATTTTTCTCGCGAAATGCAAAATGATCTCTGACTCTCCAAAATTTAGTGATCTTTTCCTTTCTCTAACGGGTATTTTGCATTTCGCGGAAATTACTTTGAACACGGCAAAATAATCGACACGTCATCAAAAGCGTTCACTTTTTTTTAAAAATATTGTTACACGTTGCAAATGAAATCGCTTTTTTATTGTTCATACTTTGCCACGTATATATACATTTCTGAGTTTTTTTGAATTTTTTTAAGTCAATGAAAAAATTGCGCTGGGTTATCTAGGCCCTAGGGTTTTTGGGACTATTTCGATCGAATTTATTTTGAACATTCAAAAAAACTGTAGGAAACAAAAATTAGTCTGCACCCTGCTTAAGAATAATTGATTGAGTTTTTTTAGTCCAAATAAAAGTTCACATGTATGTGGCCACTTTTTTTAAATTTTTTTATCCATCCTTCTGAAATAGTCAACTTTGAAATTAATCTGTTTTTCTTTATTCTGCTCAAGTTTGAGCTCGAAATGAAAAATTTTAAGTTTTCTTTTTGAAAACAAGTTATTCATCGAAAAAGTTATTTATTCCAAAGTGAAAGCAATTATTTTTTTAAGAAGACTATAATCAATTATATTAAAATTTTTTTCAGCAGCGGACACTTCACCAAGAATGAAGTGGAATCGTATTGAAGGTATGTTATTTCACATCTTTTTTTCAAACTTAATCTTTTTGTTTCAGGAAGATTCAATCTGAAGATGTTGCTTATGATAGCACTGCTGAACGCATGTTATGCTGATTCTACCGGTAAGTTTTTTTGTTCACATGAGTATTGACAATCTTAACATTATACTTTTATTATTATAGTCATTTCACGGTAGATCTTGGTCGCTAAATACAATATATATGTCTGTTCAGATTTTGAATGTCAAGTAGAATGTCGTCATTCGAAATCGCTCTGTGGGTGGCTCGCTCTCTGATTGGTTCATCTCCCCATTAGGGGGCGGAGCTTGAGCGAGGACTTGACATTTGAAATCTAAACGAACTATATAGTCTGTTCAGATTTTGAATGTCAAGCAGCTAACTCCACCCCCAAGGCTACAATATCTTTCGCGTCAATGTTTTATCTACATATGCCAATGGCCCTTTAATAAGGCTGCTTTTTTGACCTCTTTTTCTATCTTTTAGATCGAAAAAAAAATCAAAATTAGTCCCGCGCGATGAAACATCGACGCGAAAAGGTACCGTCTCAGCAGGGGCGGAGTTAGCTGATTGACATTCAAAATCTGAACAGACTATAGTATCGATCGTTTGCTGCGGACTTAGGAGCCCGTGTTTTTTGAATGAGTAGTTTTATAAAAGTTTGGACTTTATAGTTGGAAATGCCAAAAATTGAAGAGATTTTAAAATAAAAATACCATGATCATGTTTTTAAGACCAGCTGATTAGCAGTTATAGTCTGTTCAGATTTTGAATGTCAAGTCGTCGCTCAAGCTCCGCCCTAATGGTGCGATAAAACAATCAGAGAGCGAGTCATCCACAGACTGTTTTTGAACGACGTCATTGCACTTGACATTAAAAATCTGAACAGACTATAATGCTCTTCTCTAAGCTGCAGTCGATGAAGATTTTTTTAACTTGCAGAATCTTGCT
Source organism: Caenorhabditis auriculariae (assembly GCA_904845305.1). Lineage (NCBI taxonomy): Eukaryota > Metazoa > Nematoda > Chromadorea > Rhabditida > Rhabditidae > Caenorhabditis > Caenorhabditis auriculariae. The sequence goes on along the minus strand of CAJGYM010000211.1, from coordinate 61,853 downwards.
GCAAAGAGGCCCATCTTTAGCGTACGCGGGTCTGGGGCGACTTCGACCAAACCGGGATGCACATCTGAGGAAGGTCAAGTGGCCTGCCGAAGCGCTGGTTTATGTGGACCAGGAGTCGAGGCAATGGACCAGTCTGTTTGTTTTTATTTGCGGCGGAGAAGAGGCAGTACGATCGCGGTGGTCAGAAACCGACGTGAATTTCAAATTCCTCAAAAGAAATCATCCACAAAGGGGCCGGGTACGTTTCTTTCCATAATATGAAACGAGCTTTCATTATGAATTTTCCGCTACTTATCAGTGACATTGCGCTGCTATTTAAAGTCGCTTCGGGCACCGTGTAAAGCAAAAAGTGACATCGAGGAACGACTATGTTTTCAGCGCAAATTATCTTGCCCATGCAAAATGCAGTCAGATGATGCCCACGACTTGAAATTTCATGGAACGACACTCCGGTGGTGGCCTTGTGGTCAGCTGAAAGCGCCTAGCGTTTTGACGAATTTCGGTCGCTTGCTTTTCCATTTTTCTCATTTTGAAAATTTCACTGTTTTAATTATGTTTCAATAGTTTTCTTCGTTGCCAAACTCATGATTATCATTGCTGGTGGGTAGACTGTTTCATTAGAAACAAATAAAGTTAACTACTTCTCAATTTTAAGCGAAAAATGCGTTTATAATATTAATTTTCAACGACCCTGACGATGCAACATTCTTCCATTTTCACTTGTAATTTTTCAAATCATTTAAAAAATATCCCGAAACACAATGAATGTTTAAAAACAAATTAATGTTTCAACATTGACGAATTTGTACAAAAAGTAGATACATAAGTTCAAAGGAAAAATCATTAGTTTTCTGGACTTTTCGTTCAGCACATCGTTTCCACTGTTCCAAGTGCCCACTGTTCACGCCTCATTTCTGACGCATTATCCCTAAAGCTCCATTTTAAAAAAAGGAACCAAAACCTTTCTTCAAATTATGTTTCCATTGCAAAGCTCGAAAAGGCAATAATCTCCTCATATTAGCATTTTTCTGCAAATTCTTGTATTCTTTTTCGGTTGAAATTATCAAAAAGCATTAGCAAGAAAAACAGTGAATGATATTTAACCTCAATGAAAATTTTTCCACAAAACACGGCGTTTCTGCCAGTTGAAGAAAAATGCAAGGAATTTTGAAACTCGGCAAAGTCTGCGCACTTCTCGAAATTCGCCCGCGAAATTTGAAAAAGTGGCTTTATTTTTGATTTTTTGTCAATTTTTTCATATTTTTTCACTTTTTCTTTTCGTAGATTGCTGATAGTATTGCGGGACCACGATCAGGGGTATACTCTGGGTTGTTAGACGTTTTTAAAAGTAGTTCTGTGAGGCTAACTTTAAAACTCTTGATGAAGAAGCGTTTTGAAAAATCTCCACCTGTTTGTATGGAACATGTTTTCACCCCATTTTATGTTTTTCTTATTCTATTTTTGTCGATTGTTCAGATTCCTAGGTTGTGGACATCAATGAGATGAAGATTACATGAAAAAGTCTGTGAAGTTGAGAAAATATGTCCCGGAATTCATTTATATCCGGATATTCCGTCAACTTTTTATAATAAAAAGTACTTGCTGTAAAAACATCTTTTTATTTGTTTTCTCCACAGCAATATAGTTTTTATTTAATCTCTTTTAATTTCCTCGTCTTTTTTTCTTCAATGTTCATTCGTTTCTCACACTTATATCATCGGTTAACCTTATTTATCGGTGCATGCACTAAACACGTCCTAATTGACGGAGAAAAGTGGGCGGGGCGTCGCAAAAGGAACACCGTGAAAACGCCGCAAAGACTTTTGAAGTTGAAAATATCGCGTCTTTAAATCCAAACGTTACTCTGCAATTTCGATGTCAGTGGAATATGAAAAACTAACCTCGTCTTAGATCCCTATGGATAAGCTTCTTCCTTCCTTGCCAACCTTTGAAATCTCGTTCAGATTCCCTCAATAAAATCATGTCCAACGGCAATAAAAAGTGAAAGAACAAAAATAAAGGAGTTGATTTAACCTTATGTTGACTGAAACCGATCTCTCTATTTCATTGTGCTCATGGAAGTTCACGTCTTTATTTTATAAGGCACTCACTTTCTGGAAAAAATCCATTAACCACTGCAAACAGAAAAAAAAACCATGAAAACATTAAAAAAAACACAGAAACTTTTGTAGAATATTGTGGTTAACGGCCTATTTCACCCGCAAATCTTTTTGGTAAATCTTTGAAAACTTTTTTGAGAAACGAGAAAAACAATATTGAAGCGATTGACGAATACATGAAGTTTTTAAATTTTTCTATCGCTTTTTCGAGAAAGATCATGAAATTTACTGTGTTCTTTCGTTTACATTTGTACAACACAATCCTTCTCAACGGTAATAATACATTTTAACGGAATAAAATAATTAAAAAAACGATCAAAAAAATAGAATGAAAAACCAAAAATAATTAGCGTGGCCGAGGTTGGCAAATTCGCAAAAAGCGCGCTATCGCACAAATCGAAACAGCGGAGTGTCGTTCCATGAAATTTCAAAATTTTTTTATTTTTTTAATAGCTTCTTCTGTTTTTCAGGTCCAGCTTTGTCACTGATTAACAGCACTTTGGGCTCAGAATCTTTCATTAATTTGGAAAAAAATCGAAGTCGATGACGTCTCTATTTACTGCGACGGCACTACCGACTTGATCAAGATTGTAGGAAGTATCCCTCAAGATATAGTCGACCGACTGCACAGAGTGGGAAATAAGGTACGATTTTTTTCTTTGAAAGAATGATGAGAAATTAAATATCTCACAGTGTTTTCAAAGGCTCGACTTAAGTTTTTTTCTAGGAGAGAAAAAATTAAAAACAAAACAACACAATTCTTTTTTGAAGCACTTGAATATGACGTTTTTCTAGCTTCATTTTTCAAAAAAATGTTTCTTTTTATAGGCGCACAGAAAAAAATATTTTTCATGAAGATTCAAGAGTGGAAAGCTCTTGAATGACTCTTTGGACATCCTAGCAAACTTTTTAAGGACATGAATCGATATCTAAACCAAAAAGTGTTTACAGAAAGTATGACTTTTTCCAGACCCTTGAAGCCTGCAAGTCATTGACGACTACTCAGCCGACGGTTCTTGGCGCGACCCAGCGAGCAGGAGTCCCTAGATCGAACTCTTCTGCCGCGGTGATCTCCCAATTGTGCACGCAGAAGATAGATGCCGAGAAGGAGAAGTGCTCTAGCAACAGTGAGTTTAAGGAAAAAAAGTAACAAAAAAACTGAATTTTAGTGATTGAAAGATAGACTAGACGCTTTTTGAAAAATGATTAATATTTTTTTGAAAAATAAATTCAGTGAACATAATGGGTATTAAAGGATGTAAATTGTAGAGATTTTTGCGGTGAGAAAATGTTGAACCTAGCCTTTTTCAGATGTCATTTTTATAATATGTGTACATCATTGAGTTCTTTGAATTATCGACCAAATTGAGAAGAGTTATCTGGGCTTTTTCTTCACAGACACGCTGCTGTACATCGCCTGTGCAGTGATAGTGGTCCTTTTGATTGTGAGCATCGTTTCGACGATCATCGCCCTCAAGCTCTACTTATGGCGCCACAAAAAGGACCTGCTCCTAGCTTCCTTCGGTATTGGTTTTTCTGATAGCAAATTTAATGCCGTGTTCAATTTGATTCCGCGAAATGCAAAATACCTGTTAGAGAAAGGAAAAGATCACTAAATTTTGGAGAGTCAGAGATCATTTTGGATTTCGCGGAATCAAATTGAACACGGCTTAAGCATTTTTATAGTTTTCAGTTCCCAAAAATAGAACTTCAAGTATGAACTTCAAAACTTTGAGAAAGGTTATTGCTCGTTAATAATACAAAAAAAGTTTATTTCAATGAAATTCCACTTTTTAAACTTTTGAGTTTGTAGTTTGCTTTTTTTCCTGGAATATTTCCTGGCCGATTTTTCAGAACTTTCCTAAATGTAGAATGTCAATTTTTCTTGCTGACGCTTTAAAATAAAACATTTTTGTTTTCAGGTTCCCACGCCGCACAAGTGATCGAAATGATCCTTCACCGGCTTTGCGACGGTGATTGTCGCATTCGTTAGTTCTTTTTTCAATTCACCTTTTTAACTCAATAAATTTCAGTTAAACGAGTCTATTCGGATAGGCACGCTGACAACGCCTTTCTGGCGTGTAAGTTTTATGAAAAAATTTCAATTTCAATTTTGTTTACTGAGTCTCTCTGGACTGACAAGGGAGGTAATTTTACTTTGCAGTTAAGGCTTTCCTGAAAATTGGCCAAAACACTCCTTGATGAACCAGAAGAAGATTATGAAAGCCTCAACCTGCACAATCTCCGACTTTTTGAGAAAAGAGCTCAAAGAAAACAGTCGAAATCTGTTAATGAGCTACGTTGTGGCTTTAGACCCTCATTTCTCGAAATCTAGTAAGTTGTGCAGGTGGAGACTTTCACGATTTTCATCTGGTACATCAAGAAGTGTTCTGGCCAATTTTCAGAGAAGTCCAAACCGCAAAAAATTTCTTCCTGTATGTTTTTTCCGGAAAAAAAAAGAATTTTCTTCTTGTATGTTTTTCCGGTAAAAGATGATTTTCTTTTTCAGACGACCATGTGGTATTTGAGAAGAAGTTGACAGCACGTAGATTCTGGAAGGTCCAGCAAGGCAAAAAATTGGACTTCGATAATGATTTCAAAAGAGCGCCTGCTCATAAGGTCAATCATGTCACGAGTGATGAACTCTTCCGGCTGACTAGAGAAGGGATCCCGACCGAAGACGTCCAGGAGGCGCTGCAGAAGTACGAAGAAGTAAAGACGAGCATCGTCAAAAGTGGAAAGTTCGATCCTCCCAAGAATGTGAATCCCATCTCGGACACACGTCAGCGAAATCGTGAACTGATGGCTGCGATGAAGTCTGCGAGTCAGAAGAAGGTCAAGCCCGGTGCCCCATTTTATAAGGATCCTTCGATGCTCTCGAAAGCCGAAAATATGATCACGAACAGTGACGATGAACAGCCGCCGAAGAGATTAGAGTCCAAGGACCAGGCAAAGCTTTCGGTGCCCGCCTCTAAGGACAAGGTTCCCGCTCCTCAGACCAACCGCAAGCCTGCTGGCGCCGAAGCCGCTCCCAAAAAGCCCGCTCCGGCAAAGAAAGACGCTAAAAAGCCGCCCTCGCAGGAGACCACTTCGAAGGAACCTGTCGGCAAGTCTACGAACGACACAGGTTGGTTTGAAAGAAAAAAAAAATTCGGGTTTTTGATGTTGAGAAAGCTCAATTATTAGTTATGAGTGTTAGCAGAAGAAAGCTTATTAAGCTTATTTTGGTCACATTTTTCAGCTGACCGACAAGAAGGCTGCTGCTCAGGCTCAGGCTCCGGCCCAAGGTGCGGGTTCCGCTGAAGAACCACTGCCGCAGCCAAGGATTAGAGAGCCGGAGGTCGACCCGAAGTACGCTGGACAGTTTCCAAAGGAAGTGGCACCCCGATCTCTCTGCAAACCGATGCGGGTCAAGACGTCTGCTTGCCCGGAAATCTCGAACGAGTTTTCCGGGGAGTCCGACGAGCTGAGTTAGTAGCCTCGAAAAGATATAACAAAATAATTTGGCGTTTTCAGAACAAACATTCACCGCTCTCACGATGATCTTCAACAAGGCCAAAGAGGTCATGAAGGTTCACGAACAGGGTAAATAACTACTTTGCGATTGAACTTGCTTTAGAACTCGGAGAACCAGTTGATCATCAGTTGATTCATAATAATACAATTCAGCCTCGGTCGTGATCGCTCAGATGATGGAAGATTCCGTGGTAGACACGCGCGGAGCCGTGTACGAAACGACCGTTCTCCGGGAGCGAGAGGGCGATCTTCGAATTCCTCTGGTTCGGGGTTGCCCGTGCAAGGATGACGGCAACAAAGGCTACAACGTCCAGGGTGAGTACTCAGGCGATTCCTGGGAAAGGCTGGCAAGGTACTGGGAAGGCGTTGGGAAGATCTGTTTCCGGTTCCGCGGAAGGCGTTCGGAAGGTTTCCAACAAGTGGACGAACGCCTTTCAAATAGCTTTCCAACGCCTTCACGCAAATCTTTTGAGTAACGAGTTTTTTTTTGTTTACTTCATCTCTTTCCAGACTTTTTGAATGACCTCAATACGTTGCGCCACACCGACAAAGACTATGACCCAGAGCTTTACGAACTTCTTGAAAGTGGAGAGCGTATCCGTGCCCAGAAGTTGGGCGCTGCGGGAAAAAACTACTCATATTTCTGGAATAGTTAGTTTCTACCGAAACAAATAATTTGAAAACAATATGTAAACCTTGAAAAATTGCTAGTTGTACCAGTAAGGTCAGAACTTCTGACGGGACGCCCTGATCTTCCTTTAATTTCGAGTAGTCGTCCCGGGGCGCCCCGCCACGTTGAGTAGATGAGTTAAAATGAAGTATGAGTGAAAAAATCCGGAGAAACGGATAATAAAGAGTCGATAAGTGGAAGATACTTAGATTATTACTTAGTAAAAAGATAATGAATATTTAATCGTCCCATTGAGTACAGAAGAAATCTAAACAATGTGACCTCTCCGCGGAGGACGTTGCGGTCGTTAAACTTAGAATGTTGGAATTTTTTTCAAAGTAAAAACGAGTTTCAGAGAAGACGACCACGGCCGAGGCGGTCCTTCCGGGAGAGACATTCGAGAGAGCCATGATTCGCAAGGAAAGTGAGAACTTTCTCTTTTTCTAAGCATACACGCGGATTTGTTTCTCTCAAAAATTGTTTGAAAAAATGCGAAAAAAATGTTCTTTTTTTCAGAAGAGATGGAAGACCTCAATCGCATTACCGATCTGTACAAAGTTCGCAAGTGCCGCCTCCCAGCGAACCGTAAGGGAATCTGGGGCTACAAAAAAGGAATGATTAACCCCAATATCAAAAAGAAAGACACGAAGAAGTCGAAAGAGGACAAGAAGGTCGCCAGCAACCATGAGAAGAAGGAGAAGGAGAGCGAGAAGGAGAAGAATAAGGAGGAGGAAGAAGATAATAAAAAGGAGGAAGGAGCGCGGGAGAAAGCGGCCGAGCAAACTAAAGAGAAGACCCAGGAGATCAGCAAGGAGAAAAATTAAAGTGCCCGTTTTTCCTGATCGCCTTTTTACTGCTTTCCAATACGGCCTTTCAACTGATTGCCTTTATGGCCTTAATCGTTCTGTAAAATTTAATAAACTTTTTCGCAGAAAATCAGTTTTTTGCTTCTGCTTTTTTGGGAATTTCTGCAATTTCAAAATATGCTCGGCTTACTGTAGACTTTGACTGCAAACACGGAGCTCGCGATTTAAACTGAAAACATCCGGATTGGCGACTAAATGGTTTCTGTTAATTTTGCTGTTGGCGAGCTGATTCGGAAGTCTATAATCGTGACATTCTCTGCATAGGCAAAGTCGGAAGGACCCTTCACGGGCCCTTTGAGCGTCCGTTACGGATCCGTCTGTTTCCATTAATTGTTCCTAAACGGGTGGCAAAGGTTTCCTTTTTACTGCCTTTTTGCGTCCTTTCATCGGCCTTCATCCGCCCTTTTTGGACCCTTTTGTGAAATACAATTTTTTTTTTAAAATCAAGACTAATCTTTAAAAGTGACTGTGTATGAACCAAAATATGCTACAGTAATAAAATCGTAAAAATCAATAGCAGAAACTTTCAGAACCCTTTTGCACCCTCACTCTTTCTTCACCCTTTTTGCGGCCTCTTCCTTTTTTCGCCCTTTTATGACTCTTTTTAGCCCACCAAAAATGAAATGCTCAATAAAGGCCGTAAAAAGGGACCCTTTTAGCGGTCATTTTGCAGTCACTCCCTTTTTGCACCCGTTTTCCGCACTTCCGACTTTGGCAGTGTGCTCAGTTCTGTCTCCAACGTCGTGTTCATCTTCTTCTGCATCATTTGTGCGTTAAAATCTATTCTGACTTCTGAATGTCGAGCATAGATGAAGAAAAAAAGAATGCAAAATTTATAGGCCATTCCGCGCCAGCTTGTCACGTTTTTCTTTCCGCCGAAAGGCCAGGTCAAATTTTATTAACTTCGCTGCGAGACCTTTGTTTCTTGTCGTTATAAAAGCAGAAATTTGATTTAATTTAGTATACGGTCTTTTTGGCGGAAAGAAAAACGTGACAAGCTGGCGCGGAATAAGCTATACGCGTCTTCCTTTCTTCTATTTCTGTTAATAATTCCAGGAAAAATTCATTGCCGACACAAAAAAACTCGAAAGAGACAACCAAAAACTCTGCTCCATGTGTAAATATTATCTCTTTTTCGAGTATTTTTTCGAACACTTTTGCCATCCTCATGGCTGAGCAAAAACCGCAACGAAATCAGATCGACAGGAGATCGGGGCCGCAAAAAGCTCCGATCTTTCATGAAAGAAGCCTCCCCCAGGCTCCGCCGAGATTCAAACTCACGTTGGTTGTCGTTGGCCTGCAAGCTGGTTGAGGACGATTCTTTTCAATGTCTAGATCAGACCAGTATTTCGTTTATATACTTTCCTCCATTCCGACGTCAGCGTTTACATATATTTTTTATAATTTGAGGTCATTTCGATAATGAGCCACGGCGTTCCACGCAGTGAAAGCAAATGTATACATTTTATAAAAAGATTGCCGCCGACCGATGGAGCGCACTTTGTGCAGGCCCCCGCGAAATTCAAATTTTTTTCGGTTTTTATGTCATTTTTCGGTGGTTTTTCAAATTATTCTCTGTCTATTCATGTTTGGGTTTTGCGAGATGTCCATATTGTGAAATAGTAGCATATTACACGTCTATTGAAAGCGGTTCCATGGAATTTCGTTCAAAACTGAGGGAGGAGTTAGTTTTTGAAAATTCGTCAATTTTTTTGTTCACAGTTAGGGACCGCAAAGCCACGCCCCTTTTCGCGATAGAAAAAGTAGCTTTTTTTTGGTTTTCAACTTTCATTTTGCTGTAGTTGCAAAATATGTGGAACTGGATAGTAAATTTTGACACACATGTACAGAAAAAGCTTCCTCTTTCGTTTAAAAAAATATTTCACGCTTTTTTTGATGCGTTCTCGCGGAATGTCGTACAAAAAAACGTGAATGGAACTAAAAAAATTTTTGTCATTTTTTTGCTTTTTTTCATGTGTTTTTCAGGTCGAACGCACTCTTTCTTTTTTTAAATAATGATTTTTGATTCAAGTAACGAAAAATTTTTAAAACAATAAAATAAAAAAATTCGTCTTTGCCAAAAAAATTTTTAGGGAGCGCCGAAAGTCATAATTCAAAAATATCGTTAATAAGCGAATATAATCAAGTTTTTTTGTTTTTTTTAAAAAAATTTAGATCATGGCCTTACTTAAATTTTTTTCTTCACAGTATCTGTGCTTGAAATAGTTGTTTAATACGCAAAAAAATGCTCTTGAAACTAGAGAATAAAATTAGCGGCGTTTATCACACAGAAAGCGGCCGAACGCAGGTTTTTTTAAACGATTATATACATTTATTAGTGAAAAAAATCTTTCAATTAAAAAGAATAAAATAAAAAAATTCGTCTTTGCCAAAAAAATTTACGGGGCCGTTTTAAGGCAGCGATCGTTAAACGAGGAAAAAAAGCACTAAAAAAACAGTTTTTTTCGAAGTGAATTTTTCACGGAAAGTTTGAGTAAAGATTTGCGAACATATTCTGATAAAAAAATAGCTGAATTACTTCAAGTTTTTTTATTTTTTTGAAATAGGCAATCTGTGCTATCTAAACGGCTCAAGGGTAAGGCGGATGGAAGCTCCCCTTGCTAGACCTAGCAGCTTGGCGCAGCGCGTGCGCTGCGATTTTTTTCATTTTGAGGTCGCGAGTTCGATGCCCGCAAGCGTCAGTTTTTTTGTTTTTCTGGAAAAATACCGACTTTTTTTCGGCAAACTAGCTGATGAGCATCATTTTAGCACTCTATTATGATTTGTTACATCATAATAGACCAGTATCAAAAACTTGTTCTAGAAGAAAAAAATCGAGAAAAAAATGTCAAAAATGGATAATACCAAAAATTTCAGTACTAAAAAATGGTGCGCGGCGCGCCACATTTTTCGTCATAACTTTTTTCATCCTCAATCTTTTTCGAAAAACTAAACGGTTCTGAGTTTTGAATCGAAACAGCTATCAAACCATACAAAGCTCAATGCTGAAAAAAATTTTTTGAAAATTGGTCTGCGGTCCCTATATATAGGTCATTCCGCGCTAGCTTGTGACGATTTTAAATTTCCTCGGAGCTACAGTAGCCCTTTCGGCGCTTCGCTACGATGCTCTCGGTATTCCCCCTTGCGTGCGCCTTTGATAAAACATCATTCACCCATTTTTGTGGACTATATCGCAGCGAGAGTAACGCTTTACTGCGGGGGAGCCGCGAGCGATATCGCTCGCCTCTCGCTGCGACCTCGCAAACGTCTTGCGCTATAGTTGTTGAATATGTGAATTGATAGTGATCAAATAATAGATCACGTGAGAGATATCCCAACTAAGAGTATAAAAGAAGTCGGGAACTCAGATCATCATCACTCGTACCGCCCCCGTTTCGCCTCCAGCCTCGCCGTCGTTTCAAGCCTCGGACTGACGACTTCTCGCCTCTCCTGAACTTCATCTTTTTACCACACCTAGTAAATAAAACTATTGTGGGGTACTCTTCTTTCTGATAACGCACAAGATACATTAAAATAGTCTGTTCAGATTTTGAATGTCAAGTCGTCACTAAAGCTCCGCCCCTAATGGTGCGATAAACCAATCAGAGAGCGAGCCATCCACAGAGTGTTTTTGAATGACGTCATTGCACTTGACATTAAAAATCTGAACAGACTATATATCGTTCTCTGAAAAAAATTTTTCTTCAAAAAAATCTTGAATTTGATTGATTTCATCATAAAAAGTCAAAAAAATAAAGCAAAAAAAAAGTGTTTTTCAAACTTCAAATCTTTGAGAGGGAGCGATATGGCAGCGAGACTTTGACGAGGTCGCAGCGAGAAGCCTTGGCTATATCGCGTGCGGCCCGCTGCGATATCGGCATTTATGTTGGGTGTGTAGCTCTCCAAAAGACCGATGATCATGTTTGACGTATTGAGTATTCTGACGGTCAAGTACGTTATAGTCTGTTCAGATTTTAATGTCAAGTGCAATGACGTCATTCAAAAAAACACTCTGTGGATGGCTCGCTCTCTGATTGTTTTATCGCACCATTAGGGGCGGAGCTTGAGCGACGACTTGACATTCAAAATCTGAACAGACTATATATAGAACGGTGACTTTTTTTCAAAACGATAGCTCGTTTAGTGGTCAATTTTATAGGTCATTCCGCGCCAGCTTGTCACGATTTCCAGTTTATTTGGAGCTCCAATAGCCTTTTCGGCGCTTCGCTTCAATGCTCTCGGTGTGCCCCCTTGCGTGCGCCTTTAATAAAACTCATTATTTCCGAACTTTGGAATTTTCTTATTCTACAAAAACAGTTGTAACATCAAATTTTATATCAAACTAACCCAAAAATTATATGCGAGAAAAATCTCGAACAGTCGGTTTCCTTGATAACAATTAAACAATAAAAAAATTCAATCTTTTTTTGATTTTCTACAAATCCAGCACAGAATATCAGTGTGTATATTAAAGCGAAAAATGAAATCAATCCAATAAAAACAACCTCGTAAATTAATAAAAGAGATAAAGGAAATTGAAGCAATATCTTAATCAGAAATAATGTTTTATTAAAGGCGCACGCAAGGGGGAACACCGAGAGCATCGAAGCGAAGCCCAGAAAGGGGTTCTGTAGCTCCGAGAAGAATTAAAATCGTGACAAGCTGGCGCGGAATGACCTATAGAAGAAACTTCGCGTTAAATCGCAAACTGCTACTCCCTGACGTCATCCCTATGACATCATCTTCATTTGCAAAAATTCGCACACGCAGCCATATCATTTTATTCATTTTTTTACGTTCCTATTTATAAAATTAGATTCGACGTGAAAAACTTTTTCCGGTCACATGAGAAACAGAAAGATATCAAACTTGAAAATCCCCTTTTGATCGGAAAACTTTTTATTCTTTTTATTTTTCTTACTTTTTTTGAAACCTTTTTAAAGGTTTGGAATAATCCGAGGCGTCGAGGCCCACGCTTACGCATAGAATGCTCCTTTAAAATTTTTTCTTTTTTTTTCACAGATTTTTTCGCTAAGCGTATCAAGTTTGCAAATCGTTTGGAGCTACCTGATAGTGTTATTAGTGACCACGTTTTGAAACTAAATGCCTTTTATGTCAAGTATTCATTTATTTGACGATTTTTTCACTGTGGCTCAGTTTTTTCGAAGCGAGCCACAGTCGGCTTCGCGCTATGCGCGCTCCGCCTCCGTTTGAAGCCTCAAAACTAAGCCTATTTTCTTAAGTAATGCATGAACCTGTAGGCGCAGTTTTAATGCAAAGGCGCAATTCAGGCTCTTCCCATCCTTCAATTTTTTCAATTTCAATTTCAATTAAATTCAATTAATTCAGTCTTCAGAGTAAGATGAAGAAAATCTCTGCTAAATCATGGTATAATCGAAGAGTTAGTCGTCGGCGCGGGTTACGGTCCACAATCTTTGTCCAATACGTCCCGGAGTGACAGCTAGCGTTGGGAAATAATGTGGGCCCGTTGGTAGTACCAACAAATAAACTGCTTCACCATGTTGGAACAGTACAGCACCCAGCTTGTCCAGGGCTGACGGGCGTCGGAATATTATCCCATGAGAGAGCGGCAAAGAGACCGACCAGTCGACGTGATGAAATGAGATAATAATAATCTGCTGAATCACGTTTACGTGAAAGAAATGAATATATAGCCAAATATTTCGATTACGCTTATTTCTAGTGTTACGAATGGTGTCATGAAATGACGTCAGGGAGTAGCGGTTTGCGATTTAACGAAAACAATAGAAGAAATGAACGTTCGGTGATAATTTCGTTTGAAAGTCGTTTCAACCAAAAGAAAGCAAGAAGATGATGCGAAGTGAAAATGCACTTCATTTTAAATGCCAACACGCGTCATTTTAAAGATCTTTTTCACATTTTCCTCTTGACAGTAATTTAAATGCCGTGTTCAAAGTAATTTCCGCGAAATGCAAAATACCTGATAGAGAAAGGAAAAAGATCACTAAAAAATACCTGTTAGAGAAAGGAAAAAGATCACTAAAAAGTTTTTTTAAATGAAATATTGGAGTTTTCATATTGAATACTTTTCCTATTCAATATGGGCCTGCTCTTCGAGAACTCAGACTGCTGAAAAAGCGAGTTTTTGAAGAATATTTCTAATGCATTTCGTAAATAAGAGAAGAACCGACGAAATAAGACCATTGCGGAGAAGGAACAGCAAAAAAACCGAATTAAAAAATGCGAAGTTTTACATGAAAAATTTACTTAAGAATATGTATATATGAATAATCACTAATGCCGTGTTCAAAGTAATTTCCGCGAAATGCGAAATTGTCTCTGACCCTCCAAAAACTTAGTTATCTTTTCTCTTTCTCTGACGGCTATTTTGAATTTCGCGGAATAACTTTGAACACGGCATAAGTCATTGTTCAGAGACGATTGGAAAAAGACGCGCGAAAGCGTCTTACTTTTTTGATTTTTTTCACATCTTTGATTTTTTTCTCGCGAAATGCAAAATGATCTCTGACTCTCCAAAAATTTAGTGATCTTTTTCCTTTCTCTAACGGGTATTTTGCATTTCGCGGAAATTACTTTGAACACGGCAAAAATAATCGACACGTCATCAAAAGCGTTCACTTTTTTTAAAAAAATATTGTTACACGTTGCAAAATGAAATCGCTTTTTTTATTGTTCATACTTTTGCCACGTATATATACATTTCTGAGTTTTTTTGAATTTTTTTAAGTCAATGAAAATTGCGCTGGGTTATCTAGGCCCTAGGGTTTTGGGACTATTTCGATCGAATTTATTTTTGAACATTCAAAAACTGTAGGAAACAAAATTAGTCTGCACCCTGCTTAAGAATAATTGATTGAGTTTTTTTTAGTCCAAATAAAAGTTCACATGTATGTGGCCACTTTTTAAATTTTTATCCATCCTTCTGAAATAGTCAACTTTGAAATTAATCTGTTTTCTTTATTCTGCTCAAGTTTGAGCTCGAAATGAAAAATTTTAAGTTTTCTTTTGAAAAACAAGTTATTCATCGAAAAGTTATTTATTCCAAAGTGAAAGCAATTATTTTTTTAAGAAGACTATAATCAATTATATTAAAAATTTTTTTCAGCAGCGGACACTTCACCAAGAATGAAGTGGAATCGTATTGAAGGTATGTTATTTCACATCTTTTTTTCAAACTTAATCTTTTTTTGTTTCAGGAAGATTCAATCTGAAGATGTTGCTTATGATAGCACTGCTGAACGCATGTTATGCTGATTCTACCGGTAAGTTTTTTTTTCACATGAGTATTGACAATCTTAACATTATACTTTTATTATTATAGTCATTTCACGGTAGATCTTGGTCGCTAAATACAATATATATGTCTGTTCAGATTTTTGAATGTCAAGTAGAATGTCGTCATTCGAAATCGCTCTGTGGGTGGCTCGCTCTCTGATTGGTTCATCTCCCCATTAGGGGCGGAGCTTGAGCGAGGACTTGACATTTGAAATCTAAACGAACTATATAGTCTGTTCAGATTTTGAATGTCAAGCAGCTAACTCCACCCCCAAGGCTACAATATCTTTCGCGTCAATGTTTTTATCTACATATGCCAATGGCCCTTTAATAAGGCTGCTTTTTGACCTCTTTTTTTCTATCTTTTTAGATCGAAAAATCAAAATTAGTCCCGCGCGATGAAACATCGACGCGAAAAAGGTACCGTCTCAGCAGGGGCGGAGTTAGCTGATTGACATTCAAAATCTGAACAGACTATAGTATCGATCGTTTGCTGCGGACTTAGGAGCCCGTGTTTTTTTGAATGAGTAGTTTTATAAAAAGTTTGGACTTTATAGTTGGAAATGCCAAAAAAATTGAAGAGATTTTAAAAATAAAAAAATACCATGATCATGGTTTAATACCAGCTGATTAGCAGTTATAGTCTGTTCAGATTTTTGAATGTCAAGTCGTCGCTCAAGCTCCGCCCTAATGGTGCGATAAAAACAATCAGAGAGCGATTCATCCACAGACTGTTTTTTTGAATGACGTCATTGCACTTGACATTAAAAAAATCTGAACAGACTATAATCACCCATAGTTGATGGAGAATGTACACAGAGTTAATGAAAATGTGGTAGACGTTCTGCAGTGAATCTTTGACTACGTCTATGCGAGAAAGACGCATTATTTGATAAAAAAGTTAGTTGAAAAATCACAGTGTTCATTTGTGGTCGAAACACGACATCCTCACAATAGAACGACTAAGGAAAAAAATGAAGGAAAGAAAAAAAGATGGAGATTCAAAAAGACGTGAATATTCCCAAGAATCGTTTTTCAAAAAAATTCAAATTTTCAAAGATTCGAGCCTCCAAGATAGGTGTATGCACAATTTACGCTCACGAATATTCGGGAACCCAAAAATTCCTTCCTACTATCTTCGAAATGTCACTTCGAAATGCGTCGGTCATTTTTTGACCACTCGAAATGCCTATTCAAAAAAATTTTTCTGTTACGCTGGAAGTGAGGACTTGTGCGCGTGACACATTCCTTCTTGCTGCGTTCCACTCATTCCACGTGCAAACTTTGAGCCGTCATAACTTGACTACGAGGCAAAAGTCGAGAAATTTTATTTTTGATTTGGAGTCAGCATGTCTTAAAGTACACCCCTGCGAAATTTCAACAAAACTTCAACCGGGGGATAAAAATAGTTCCCTTGTCAGGGTAATCAAAAGATTTTTTATTACCACGAAGCACGCGGAGTTTTTTTCAAAATTCAATACTTTTCGCAAACGTTCATTCAATTTATTTAATTTGAGACGTTTCAAACTTTTTTCAGTCGAAATTCGATCGTTTTGAAATGCCATTTCAAAATTGGTCGTTCATTTTTTGACCGTTCAAATTATCACTCCTAAAATGGTATGTCGGTTTCGTAAATTTCAGAAACTGGTCGGTCAAACGAACGATCAGAAAAATGTCATGTTATAACTGTTCGAAAAACTGGACGGTCAAGTCAGTTGAACGGTCTAATTGGTCGAACGGTCAAATTTTAGAACACTAGTGGAAAATATGAAAAAAAAATCTTGAGAAAAACCACCAACCTCGGAAAAACGGCGGACAAAAGAATCTTTTCTCCTCGTTGTTTTTGTTTTTCACGAAGATACCTCAGGGCCCTTTAAAAAAATACAAAAAACAAAGCACTGCACTTTTAAAATCTTAACTCTTCATACGTCGATAGCAGCTCTAGCTCCATTTTCTTGAACGAAAAGCGTAGACCATTTATGATTCTGAAGTTAACAACGAAAATAGTAAGTTTTAGCGAAAATAATAATAATGGTGAAGCCTTAACGTTAGCTTAGCTATTGCACGGTACAAAAATTTAGTGAAAATGACCGTTTCATTATAATAGCGACTACTCGATTCACAATGAAAATTATATTAGAAGAGATTTCAGTATAATTATCCGGAAAGCTCACAAAAATAACAGCGAGAAAGATAAATCGTACTTAAAATACGAATAGGTCGTATGTATGATAAACTTTCTTTGAAAAAAACGTTTTGCGTCCTATAGTTTTTTTATAGATTTGAAAATTCCAATGGAAAGTTACAAATAATTACTTACTTATGCCGTGTTCAAAGTAATTTCCGCGAAATGCAAAATACCCGTTAGAGAAAGGAAAAGATCACTAAATTTTGGAGAGTCAGAGATCATTTTGCATTTCGCGGAAATTACTTTGAACACGGCATTACTTACTTACTTACTTCACAAAAAACTGTCACAAAAAACTTTCAGGACTAATAAAACGTTATATGAAGAAAAGTCTCCAACATACGTACATTGAACGATATAAAAGTAGTTTAACACAAGAAAAATATTGAAATTTCACCGAAAAAAACACATTAAAACAATATAATTTAATGTAAAAAAACAGAATAAAAAAATTTTGAGGGCTTTCCTCAAAAAAAGCATAAATTTGACACTGAATTTACACTTTGCTCGGATTAGGCACCGTGACAGCACCGTGCATTTGGAGACCGGGTCTCAAAAAAAGTGCCTGGCACAGAGCATATGATCTGCGCCCTCAGGATCGCATCACGGCAGGGGATGCGCGGCAATGCCAAATTTCGGCAACTTTCAATAACACAACAACATATTAGCTAATTATTTTTTTCGAATTTGGGCGGTTCGAGGGCTTTTTGAAGTTTTATACGTGTCTTCCTGCTTTTTGAAGTGAGTATTCGAGCACACAAGGATTACAAGAAAATCTTCAATTTTCTGCAAATCCAGTGAAAAAAAGGGGGGCCACATAAATAAGATTACGCTGCTGTGACCGGAATAAATCGAGCAAGGAAGGCTTTTTAATAACAATTTTTCCTTTTTTTCATTATTTTTGACAAAAAAATTTCAAAAAGCTGAATTTCCTAATCCCAAAAATTGCCGGCAACTCAAAAACCGGCAATTTCGGCAATCCGGCATTGCCGCACATCCCTGCTTCACTAAGCGTTCCGCGCACAGCTCTGCATTAGAGTTCTCAAAACCGAACGTTCAAAAAATGACCGTTTGAAAAAAATGAACTTTTTCATTTTTCGATAGTTTAGGATATATCATTTTCAAACGTTCAACCAAAAAGTTCGAAAAATCGTTTTCTTATAATAATGAACGTTTGCTTTTTCACATAAAAAAACGGATGTTCGTTTTTTTGAACGAACTTTTTGAAATGGAAAACGAACGTTCGTTTTTTTGAACGAACTTTTTCACGAGCGGAAAAATGAACGTTCACTTTTTGAACGAACTTTTCACGAGCGAAAAAAATGAACGTTCATTTTTTTGAACGAACTTTTTTTGAAATGGAAAAATGAACGTTCTATTTTTTTAAACGAACTTTTTTTGAAAAATGAAAAAGTGTTATATTTTGCTAGACAACGTAGTTGTTGAAGTAAAAATATTTATTATATCCTAATACGTAGAAACGATCACATAGCTTATAGCTGTTTGCCCTTATGGTCTGAACTTTAAATTCGGCGTATACGTGATCTATCAGATCGCGTGAGCCGATTTCACGAGCTTTGCGTAGTGAGACTCATTCCCAGCTGTTCAAAGCTCTTCGTTCCTTACGCGTACTCTTTACCAGATATACTTAATGAACTAGCCGGGCTCCCGTCACCTTGGTAAACCATTGTGGTTTGCCTGTCTAGCGCAAGGAGATGTTTTCAAACTTTTCTCATTTATGAGAATTTTTGAAAGTGCGCCTGCCCACTTTTTCTCTCGTGGTGTGACCGGTACTGTATCCCTTTTCCTTGAGCCTTGAGCCTTTGTTCCTGGCGTTCAACTCTTAGAACCCATTTCGAACGATTTCAATGGCAATTTAATGCCTGCTCCAAGCCGATGTATGGCTGAGGATCGCTCGAGCTGACCCACTTCTAAGCCTCAATGTCTGGGCGGGATCAAGTGAGCCTTTTAAGCTGTATCTTTCGAAGGTCACTGGGTGGGATATCTGATCGTTTCTACGTATTAGGATATAATAAATATTTTTACTTCAACAACTACGTTGTCTAGCAAAATATAACATTATATTCCAAATACTACGAAACGATCACATACAGTACCGCTCAAAAAGTCTATTAAGTTTTTGGTTTTTTTGGGGATAAATGAAATGCGATATCGATTCAAATTTTTTCATAGTTTTTCTGAGAGAGACATACGTGTTCTGGCAAAAATTTCAAGTTGCTAGCTCAAAGAATAATAATTTTTTTCGAGAAAAAAACGAATTTTCGAAAAAAATCGAATTTTTGCTATTTTCAATTAAAAAAATCATAGCTCAACAAAAATTTTTTTATCAACACAAAACATTGTTAAAAACAATATTCGGGACCTAGTACTTGGTTGCGAAGCCCCTGGCGTCAATCACTGCCTGGCATCTTCTCTGCATAGAATTGAGCAAAGTGTCGATGGTAGACATGGGGATCTGATTCCATTCAGACAGCAGTTGAGCAAACTTCTCGTTGCAATTCTTGGCTCTTTTTGTTGGCACAACGTCGCTCCAACTCTTCCCAGAGATGTTCGATCGGGTTCAGGTCCGGAGATTGACTTGGCCACCCCATGACATTGACGCGACGGCTCTTGAACCAGTCCTGAGTTTCAAAACCATACGAATTACTTGTCAATTTTTCTCACCTTGACGAACAGTGAAGTGTGCTTGGGATCGTTATCCTGTTGATAAACACTCCCACGGCCCATGGCTCTCAAGTGCGGCAACATCTGGTTCTGGAGAATGTCTTTGTAGACGTGCTTGTCCATGATGCCGTTCACGCGATGAAGCGGTCCGATGCCACTTCCAGAGAAGGCGCCCCACACCATGCAAGAACCTCCACCATGTTTCACGGTGGGTAATTGGTATTTCGGATGATATCTGGACCCAATTGGTCTACGAACCCACTGAATTCCGTCACTCCCGAAGAGGAGGAACTTGCTTTCGTCGGACCACAGAATCTTGTTCCAGTCTTGACGGGTCCAGTTGTGATGCTCCTTCGTCCACTTCACCCTGGCGGCTCGATTCTTTTCAGAAATCAGCGGTTTCTTCACTGGACGTCTTCCCATGATTCCAGAAGCATTTAGACGTCGTTCCACGGTCGAGACGGATGGCGGAGATGGCGAATTCAAGAAAACTTCCCGTCTGATCGCAGGGGCGGTGAGTCTTGGATTGGTTCTAGACGTCTTCAAAATGTTCCTATCGTCATTACGATCAGTGACACGTGGTCTTCCAATGCGTTGGCTGTTAGTAGAGCCATCTTGAGCTTTCTGACGCTTTAGGAACTGAGAAATGCCCGCCTCTGTCACGCCGAACATTACTGCCAACGTCATCATGGTCAGTCCATTTTGACGACCCACAACGATGGCTCTTTTGTCGTTATCAGTCAAATTCTTATTTCCAAAGGTTCTTCCCATGTCTAAAAAAACATGAAAAAAATCATATGGCAACATTATTAATTTTAAAAAAATTTAATAAAAAAATAAATAAAAAAATAAAAAGCATAAAAAAACAAAAAAATGGAATTCAATAAAAAAATGCCTAAAAACGCGTCACAGTCATTGCGGACATGTCTTTGTATACCGTATATGTTTCAAAGTATATTTTACATTATCCCTGAAAGTTATATATAAATCGGATAAGTACTCGCTGAGATATCCCCAAAAAAACCAAAAACTTAATAGACTTTTTGAGCGGTACTGTAGCTAGTTTAAAAGCAACATTGAGGCTGTGGCTCTTAAAGCTTCGACAGATGTGCTCGCGAGCATCGATCGGACCGAGGATTTATCCACCATTGAAGATCTTGTTTAGAAAAACCCTTCCTTGTCGCGATTCTCATCTCCATGGTTCGGAGATCATCCGTCAGTACTAGCTATCGACGTGTATAAAAGCCTTTTACTGGCTTATCCGCTTATACCCTCTGCCTCGAGCAACGTACATGTGTATTTGTTGATGAGTCCTGTCTTTGGACTCGTTGGGTATGTACTGCGGAAATGTTCCTTCTCCATGAGAACTGCTCCTGGTTAAGCAGAAATTGTACGTTTTCGAGACCAGTGATTTTAGGTAAAGCTTTTTCTCTTCTTTGAACCTTTTCGTTCGGAGATTGCCTTCAGTTGTATACCTCCAACTTTTACCTAACTTCCATTTCTGAAGCTGGCAGCGACTCAACCCTCTTCTTTGGTCATGAGGTGGTCTAGCTTCCTTGGAATGGCTCCCACGATCCTTCACGCCTTTCTAGCGTATACAGCATCATCGCTCCTTTTCCTGGAAGCTGCTGATTTCGATACCTCATTCAACCCATGAACCACCCAATGGTTCGGATTCCGGGGAATATACAATTTGATGCAAATTGTTGGGTTTCGGAAGATCTTTGGAACTTTTAACACTGTCTCTCTGCCAGAGTGGACTACGACCCGCTCTCTCCGCATGTATTATGCCACGTCGCGATGATCATTACTTATTCATCGTGGAGAGCTGGTGATCCGAATCAGATCCGAGCGTAAGTTTGCGCATTTTGACTCTTTCTACCTAATGAGTAGATCCTCATTATTTTAGGTAGGCAAACTTGTTTCTCAAGGCATCTTCATACTGTCTGTCAGTATTCTGGCCTGTGCACTCTCGGAACTCTGATTGTTCTCTGCTAACCTCTTCTTGTCCAGATCGCTGATACGTCAGCTATACTTGTGAGCTCAAGCTTTCCTGGCTTATGTAGATAAGGCTGAGGCTGTCTCCTTCCGTTGACTAACTTCAACATTTGCGGAGAAAAAGGGGACATACCGAACCTTCATTTACTCCTGTAATGCAGTAACCGGTTGGTCTAGCCATCTATGAGTGATTGAGATCGATCTCCTGGCTTCATCCCTGGACGTCTCTATGAGCGTCTGTGTCACCTCATCAGTGATGAGGTAACTTTGGCATGCTAGATCTATTCCGACTTGACGTCTTTGAATCTTGCCGAAGGATCAAGTTCCAACTGTGCTAGTTGTTCTTTGATCCAGTTCCCCGAAGCCTCCATTTCTAGTCGGCTGAGTGGAACAGCTCTCTTGTACAGCTCTTTTCCCTTTCATTTTCCTTCCATGAGTTTTAGGTTATTGCTTGCTTGCATACAGAGTTGAGCCACAGTTCCTTTCTCATAGCCTGGTTTCCAGATTTTTGGACCTGAAAGTCCAACACCTTTCGTTCCTGAGGGCGATTGTCTATCATTGACAGATTGAGCCTCCTCGTGAACCGGGTGAATTCGCTTTGTAGGAACTGGAATGTCAGGACTGCGGCTCAGATCCTTCATATGAAAGTGATAATTTTCTTCGCTGTGTAGCGGCCTCTCGAATCGCTTTTCCGTCTACCTCTCCAATGCCAAGCATCGAATCAGGCTTGAATGACGGTGATCTGAGGTATCACTATCGATCTGATTGGCAAGATGTCGAACTGTTGACTAGCCATGGACGAGAATCACTTCTCTACTGGCGGTCGGCTTTCAAGGCCTTTTATCATTGATCTCAATGATTGTCTATGAAATCCACCGTTCTGTGATCCAGAACCCTTATAGCTCGGATTCCTTTACAGTTCGTCGACATGAGCTCATGGAAGATGTCGAAAGCAACTCGACTCTTCTATGTTTGAACCCTCACTCGTTTGGTGAAACAGGTTCTTTTTCCCCGATGATCTCCCAGCATGAGATTGTGAACACTCGTGATAATCGAGAAACCATCAGGGTTCGTGCTCGGGTCAAATAGTTGACCAGGACGGAGGGTAACTCATTCTTCCTCTAATGGCTCGGGAGCTTTAGTCTTAGCGTTTGCCCGGCCTCGTGAATAGGCGTTCACGATGCTGAACTTTGGGAGTCCTTTGCTTTGGGACATTTCATCTGTCCCAAAAGGATAATGGATCTCCTTCTGGCCAGGAGTTCATTGTAATGCCAATTTAATCGATAGAAGACGGGAATCGACCGCGATTTCGTTGAATATTCAATCGGAACTAACTTGTTCCCTATCGAGACGTTTGAGATCTGTCAGTGGTGATGTACCGACTGACGTTCAGGGAAAAGGTCTTTCCCTCCGTCCTGAACTTCAATATCTCGGAATAGTTCGATCCAATCTATTCTATGTTGGCTTTATTTCAACAATTAGGAAAATTTTTTCCTCTTGGCGAGGTCGAGTGCTCGAAGCTTTCTCGTGCGTCGCGACTTTGCTTTAGTGCGATTTCCTGTCAACACGCTCCGTTTCTCTTGTTCGAGAAAAAATCCCTTCTTATGGATCGTATCGAAATGATTGACTTCTCTGAGGTTTTTCGCTCCTATCTTCTAATGAAGAACGTTTAGAAAAACAAACGGAGCTTTCAGAAATTCGATAGATATCGTCTTTTCTTCCTGCTCTAGGAACTGGCAAAGTAGCTTCTCTTTCCGCTACTGTGTTCGCCAGGTTCAAGGAATCTGTCGTCTTTGACGACGAACCGCGTCGTGATTCTCTCGGTTATAGAGTTTATGCCACACTCTCCTCTATGCTTCATTTTGGATCATCTCCAAATCGACTAAAATCAGTCGACATCATCCTTCTGTTCAGGAACTAGAGATACCGCTCTCTTTGTTGCGAGCGTGTATGTACCCCTGGAGTTGGCAGCCCAGTTATGAACCTGGCTTATCATCAGCATATCTTTCTGCTTTTCAGCATACCTCTGTGCTTCATTGCAGATAATTCTGCCTTGTATGTTATCCTCTTTCCTCATGGAATTTGGGTTCTGATGACCGCTTCTCACTCAGCGAGGATCGCAATGAAACTCCTCTGACGCCTTCTCTTCTCCGAGAAGTACTACACCGTCAGACAGAATCATGTTTCCAGAAATTTCAGCTTCTGGGGCACTATGATCAAAAATGCGTAGAATCTTTGCGGATTTATGGATTGAATAATCTGCATTCTTTCATAAGATTCTAGTCGAACCCTGGTTTCTCAAGGTGACATGCATCTGGCTAGTTCAGGATTGCACTTCCTGTTCGCCAATCGCCTCGTGTCTGATATAGGCATAACCAACGGCTTCAGTTTGTTACTGGAAACCTCAACTGGTTTTCCTCAGGTTGACAAATTTCTTTGTCCTTGCCTGATTCGTTCGCGAGGACCCGGGTCTCGACAAAATTTACTTCGGAGTTCCAGAATTGGTCCTATTTGGGATCAACAGTTTCTTGTTGCTCTGATCCGGGTAGTGACTCTGACTGTCAGTGAGACCCCGGACCTTGGTTCCTTCACGGATCCACTTTCGCTTAATTTACGGATATCTGTCTCCGTTGGTTTAAGCGCGGTCCCTGTGGGTTGTGTATCACAGGGGCCTCAGACCTCGGTTCCATGTTGGATCCGATTTTTGGTTCGAACCAGGTGAACGAGATCTCCTGGTTCTCACCAGGATCCTGTCTGACTCCGACAGGACCCCGACCGATCTGTAGCACAGGGCCTCAGACCTCGGTTCCATGCTGGATCCGATTTTCGGTTCGAACCAGGTGAACGAGATCTCCTGGTTCTCACCAGGATCCTGTCTGACTCCGACAGGACCCCGACCGATCTGATGATCAGTCGCGTCGACCGAAGAGCTTTGAACAGCTGGGAATGAGTCTCACTACGCAAAGCTCGTGAGATCGGCTCACGCGATCTGGGCAAACTCACGCGATCAAGGGCAAACAGCTATAAGCTATGTGATCGTTTCGTAGTATTTGGAATATAATGAACGTTCATTTTTGAACGAACTTTTTGAAAATGAAAAAAATGAACGTTCTTTTTGAACGAACTTTTTTTGAAATGGAAAAATGAACGTTCTTTTTTTGAACGAACTTTTTGAAAAATGAAAAAAATGAACGTTCATTTTTTTAAAACGAACTTTTAACAAGCGGAAAAATGAACGTTCATTTTTTTAAACGAATTTTTTTGAAAAATGAAAAAAAGGAACGTTCATTTTTTGAACGAACTTTTTGAAATGGAAAATGAACGTTCATTTTTCAAACGAACTTTCTACGAACGAAAAGTGAACGTTCATTTTTGAACGAACTTTTTGAAAATGAGAAGTAAACGTTCATTCATTTTTTGAACAAACTCGCGATCGAGAATGAACGTTCATTTTGAACGTACTTTCAAATTTCCAGCGAATATCCTTATAATTACGACATGGAACATGATATATTGATTGTTCGTTATAGCTGATACACGGCTGGCTTGAGCCATCGCGAAAAAGGGTCTTGCCACGAAAAGAGACGAGACAGTGCCCTAGTTGGTGGGGAGTGCAGACATGCCACGCCTTTTTGCGTCCCAAGTTAGCCGTGAATCATCTATAAATCGCAAACCGCTACTCCCTGACGTCACTATGACATCATTCGAAACACAAGAAATAAGCGTAATCGAAATATTTGGTTATATATTCATTTTTATTTACGTGAAAAAAAGTTGAAGAATGGGAAGAGCCTGAAATAATATGAAAAATTTTTTTCGAGTCGAATCTAATTTTATAAATTTAAAAACGTAAAAAAATAAATCGAATGATATGGCTGCGTGTGCGAATCGCCAAGTCAAGATGACGTCATAGGGATGATGTCAGGGAGTAGCGGTTTGCGATTTAACTCGAAATGAATTATTGGCAGAGGAAGACACTCAGGAGAAAAACGGCAGACCGTTTTCTGTTGAAATAAGCATGCCAGCGCGCAGATCCTCGACAGTGTGGAGAGCGGGGAGAGTACGAGCCTGGTCACTCCAAGTTTACCATTCTCTCTAAACGGATGTATGCGCGCTGGCATGCCGTTTGTTTTTTGACATTCGTGCTGGCACGCATGTTTGAGACAGTACCACGGCGGCCGGTGGCCGGTCAATATTGCGCAGTCAGTTTCGGAGCGGTCGTTACGTTACCTCCTGATGTTCTACGAGCGAAATTCACAACTTCTCTGCCTAAGCCACAGCTCCTGCCGCCGTTTAAATCAATGAAAGTCGATTTCACATGTACTCTTACATTGAAGATGCAATAAACAGTTTTTAAAAAACAGTTTCGGAGCCAGGAAACTTTTTAATTTTTATTTCTTTTTGCAATTTAGAAAAATGGAGTTTTCCGAAAGAAAAAAACGAACTTTTTGAACGAACTTTTTCGAACAGAAAAATGAACGTTCACATGAAAAAACGAACGTTCGTTTTTGAACGAATTTTTTTACGAACGAAAAAAATGAACGTTCATTTTTTGAACGAACTTTTTGAAAATGAAAAATGAACGTTCTTTTTGAACGAACTTTTTTTGAAAATGGAAAAATGAACGTTCTTTTTTTGAACGAACTTTTTTACGAACGGAAAATGAACGTTCATTTTGGATGAACGTTCAAAAGCAAACTTTAACCAAAAGTTTGGTTTCAACATTTGTTCGAAAATGTTTGGTCGAACGTTTGGTTTTGAGAACTCTACTCTGCATAGTTGTCTCTGAAATTTCGGTTATGAAAAAATTAATTTTGTCTAAAAGCTTATCAACGCTTGGAAACAGGAAAAAAAAATTGAAAAGCTGTTCATGAATCTTTCGTGCCGCTTTCAGTGATTCCGAAAAAATTCTCGTCATAATTTTGAAACTAGGGCCTTATGAGTTAAGTCATTTTTACATTCGTCTTGTAAATTTCTATACATTTGCTCACATAGTTTTTGATTGTCAGGGTGGAGATCCCACAAAGTGGCCGCCAAAAAAAATGTGTGTTGGTAGCCAGTGTATGGGATCTTCATCCTTCCAGTGGACAAGCATTCCAGCAAATTCATAGAACATTCCAAAGCAAACGTTAATAAGACCTCTCTTGTTAGATTCCCTTCAGCAGCAAGTTTACCAATCTCCGGAACTTGGCGTAAATCACTCTGAGAGCGGCATCAAACATTCCACATAAAGCTCAAAATTTACTGACGGGTTCATCAGAATTCAATTCATGAATTCTGACAAACTTCGAATACATACAAGATAGATATATCGCTTCCAGCACAGTTTCCGTATGTGGAAACACATAACCCTCAGAAGCATTATAAAAGAATGTTAGACAACTTCCTAACATTTATGAAACAATAAAATAAAAAAACTAATAAATACGTCCATCGCGAAATGAAATTTGAAATAAACAATTCGCGGGCAACCGTCTTTACGTATCGGTGCATGCACTAAACACGTCCTAATTGACGGAGAAAAAAATGGGCGGGGCGTCGCAAAAGAAACACCGTGATCATGAAATCGCAAATTATAAAAATTTAAAAACATTTTTGAGTATGCGATAGTGCGTCTCGGTGTGCTTACACCCTAAGCATCATAATTTACGAAAAGTCTTGACCTTGCGTAATCACTAAGAATAACTGACGAGATAAACGCGAGGTCGGTGGCGGTACATTGACGAACTCGCAAACATCTCGCTTTTTTCTAGGCGCGCTCTCGCATTTCTCTCGGCGCGACCTCGCATTTTTCTTGGCGCCATCTCGCATTTATCTCGCATTTCGGAAATTTTCAAATTGCGAGAGAAATGCGAGCTCGCGCCTAGAAAAATGCGAGCTCGCGCCCAGAAAAATGCGAGACCGGCGCGAGAAAAAAAGCGAGATGTTTGCGAGCTCGTCAATGTACCGCCAGTGTCTCGCGTTTATCTCGGCAGTTATTCTTAGTGATGAAAAAAACACCGTGAGAACACGGCGTTCTGCGTAGTGGGAGAAAATGTAAAATTATTGAAAATGTGGAGCTGCTTGGAAGGGTTGCTCCACCTAGATTTACGGTAGACAGCTTGCGCGCGAACATTTGAATTTCTTGTTGCTCAAGTGCTTCACGTGATTTTTCATGTTTATTTCAGCTGTATCTTTATCTGTTTTGTACTGATTTACGGTAATTATTTTTTATTGCGACAGCAAAATGCGAAGGAACTTTTTTTTTCAATTTTCAATATTAACTGCTGTGTTTTGACCAAATTTTCCCTTTAAAGCAAAAAAAAAAGCCTTTCAGCAACATTTTCAGTGTCAAATTAAATTTTTTATTCGAATCAATCAAACTCTTCATTTTCGCAACATCAGAATGGTATGGCGATGTTGCAGAGGAGAAAAAATACCACTAGGTGGATGAACTAAACTAGATCTGTAAAGAAAAACTTTTTTTAAAAATTTTTCAATAAGTCGGGAAAGACACATAGAACCACAATAAGTCATTTTTCGGCACAAAATTCCACGTTTTTTTCACTCAAAAAGGACTTTAACCAATTTTTGAATATGAAAGGTGTGAAAGTGTTCAGAAAAATAAGAAAAAAACTTTGTGGCGCCATAAGTAGAGCTTGAGGGGCGATGATCGTCGAAACGATGCTCACAATCAAAAGGACCACTATCACTGCACAGGCGATGTACAGCAGCGTGTCTGTGAAGAAAAAGCCCAGATAACTCTTCTCAATTTGGTCGATAATTCAAAGAACTCAATGATGTACACATATTATAAAAATGACATCTGAAAAAAAGGCTAGGTTCAACATTTTTCTCACCGCAAAAAAATCTCTACAATTTACATCCTTTAATACCCATTATGTTCACTGAATTTATTTTTTCAAAAATATATTAATCATTTTTTTCAAAAGCGTCTAGTCTATCTTTCAATCACTAAAATTCAGTTTTTCGTTACTTTTTTCCTTAAACTCACTGTTGCTAGAGCACTTCTCCTTCTCGGCATCTATCTTCTGCGTGCACAATTGGGAGATCACCGCGGCAGAAGAGTTCGATCTAGGGACTCCTGCTCGCTGGGTCGCGCCAAGAACCGTCGGCTGAGTAGTCGTCAATGACTTGCAGGCTTCAAGGGTCTGGAAAAAAGTCATACTTTCTGTAAACACTTTTTGGTTTAGATATCGATTCATGTCCTTAAAAAAGTTTGCTAGGATGTCCAAAGAGTCATTCAAGAGCTTTCCACTCTTGAATCTTCATGAAAATATTTTTCTGTGCGCCTATAAAAAGAAACATTTTTGAAAATGAAGCTAGAAAACGTCATATTCAAGTGCTTCAAAAAGAATTGTGTTGTTTTGTTTTAATTTTTTTCTCTCCTAGAAAAACTTAAGTCGAGCCTTTGAAAACACTGTGAGATATTTAATTTCTCATCATTCTTTCAAAGAAAAATCGTACCTTATTTCCCACTCTGTGCAGTCGGTCGACTATATCTTGAGGGATACTTCCTACAATCTTGATCAAGTCGGTAGTGCCGTCGCAGTAAATAGAGACGTCATCGACTTCGATTTTTTCCAAATTAATGAAAGATTCTGAGCCCAAAGTGCTGTTAATCAGTGACAAAGCTGGACCTGAAAACAGAAGAAGCTATTAAAAAATAAAAATTTTGAAATTTCATGGAACGACACTCCGCTGTTTCGATTTGTGCGATAGCGCGCTTTTTGCGAATTCGCCAACCTCGGCCACGCTAATTTTTTTTTTTTGGTTTTCATTCTATTTTTGATCGTTTTTTAATTATTTTATTCCGTTAAAATGTATTATTACCGTTGAGAAGGATTGTGTTGTACAAATGTAAACGAAAGAACACAGTAAATTTCATGATCTTTCTCGAAAAAAAGCGATAGAAAAAAATTTAAAAAAACTTCATGTATTCGTCAATCGCTTTAATATTGTTTTTTTCTCGTTTCTCAAAAAAAGTTTTCAAAGATTTACCAAAAAAAGATTTGCGGGTGAAATAGGCCGTAAACACCACAATATTCTACAAAAGTTTCTGTGTTTTTTTTAAATGTTTTCATGGTTTTTTTTTCTGTTTGCAGTGGTTAATGGATTTTTTCCAGAAAGTGAGTGTCTTATAAAAATGAAGACGTGAACTTCCATGAGCACAATGAAATAGAGAGATCGGTTTCAGTCAACATAAGGTTAAATCAACTCCTTTATTTTTGTTCTTTCACTTTTTATTGCCGTTGGACATGATTTTATTGAGGGAATCTGGACGAGATTTCAAAGGTTGGCAAGGAAGGAAGAAGCTTATCCATAGGGATCTAAGACGAGGTTAGTTTTTCATATCCCACTGACATCGAAATTGCAGAGTAACGTTTGGTTTTAAAGACGCGATATTTTCAACTTCACAAGTCTTTGCGGCGTTTTGTGGAAAAAAAATTTTCATCGAGGTTAAATATCATTCACTGTTCTCTTGCTAATGCTTTTTGATAATTTCAACCGACAAGAATACAAGAATTTGCAGAAAATGCTCAATATGAAGAGATTATTGCCTTTTCGAGCTTTGCAATGGAACATAATTTGAAGAAAGGTTTTGGTTCCTTTTTTTTAGATGGAGCTTTAGATAATGCGTCAGAAATGAGGCGTGAACAGTGGGCACTTGGAACAGTGGAAACGATGTGCTGAACGAAAAAGTCCAGAAAACTAATGATTTTTTTCCTTTGAACTTATGTATCTATTTTTGTATAAATTCGTCAATGTTGAAACATTAATTTGTTTTTTTAAACATTCATTGTGTTTTATTTCTGATCGGGATATGTTTTTTTAAATGATTTGAAAAAAATTACAAGTGAAAAATGGAAGAATGTTGCATGTCAGGGACGTTGAAATCAATATTATAAACGCATTTTTTTTCGCTTAAAATTCGAGAAGTAGTTAACTTTATTTATTTCTAATGAAACAGTCTACCCACTAGCAATGATAATCATGAGTTTGGCACGAAGAAAACTATTGAAACATAATTAAAACAGTGAAATTTTCAAATGAAAGAAAAAATGGAAAGCGCGACCGAAATTCGCAAAGGCAAGGCGCTTTCACGACCACAAGGCCACCACCGGAGTGTCGCTCCATGAAATTTTAAGTCGTGGCACATCGACTATACCATGGCAAGAAAAATAATTTCCGCTTTGAAGATAAAGTCAGTTCCTCGAAGTAAAAAAAAACTTTTTTTTTGGGTTTACACGGTGCCCGAAGCACTTTAAATAGCAGCGCAATGTCACTGATAAGTAGCGGAAAATTCATAATGGAAGCTCATTTTTTTTTCATTATGGAAAGAAACGTGCCCGGCCCCTTGTGGATGATTTCTTTGAGGAATTTGACATTCACGTCGGTTTCGATCAATGTGATCGTACTGCTCTTCTCCGCCGCCAATAAAAACAAACAGACTGGTCCATTGCCTCGACCCTGGTCCACATAAACCAGCGCTTCGGTACACTTGACCTTCTCAGATGTGCATTCCGATGGTTTAGCGTCTCCAGACCCGTACGCGTACATGGGCCTCTTTGCAGCAAGATTCTGCAAGTTAAAAAAATCTTCATCGACTGCAGCTTAGAGAAGAGCATTATAGTCTGTTCAGATTTTTTTAATGTCAAGTGCAATGACGTCATTCAAAAAAACAGTCTGTGGATGAATCGCTCTCTGATTGTTTTATCGCACCATTAGGGGCGGAGCTTGAGCGACGACTTGACATTCAAAAATCTGAACAGACTATAACTGCTAATCAGCTGGTATTAAAACCATGATCATGGTATTTTTTTATTTTAAAAATCTCTTCAATTTTTTTGGCATTTCCAACTATAAAGTCCAAACTTTTTATAAAACTACTCATTCAAAAAAACACGGGCTCCTAAGTCCGCAGCAAACGATCGATACTATAGTTCGTTTAGATTTCAAATGTCAAGTCCTAGCTGAAGCTCCGCTCCCCTAATGGCGAGATGAACCAATCAGAGAGCGAGCCACCCACAGAGCGATTTCGAATGACGTCATTCGACTTGACATTCAAAAATCTGAACAGACATATATACTTTATTTAGCGACCAAGATCTACCGTGAAATGACTATAATAATAAAAAGTATAATGTTAAGATTGTCAATACTCATGTGAAAACTTACGGGTAGAATCAGCATAACATGCGTTCAGCAGTGCTATCATAAGCAACATCTTCAGATTGAATCTTCCTGAAACAAAAAAAGATTGAGTTTGAAAAAAAGATGTGAAATAACATACCTTCAATACGATTCCACTTCATTCTTGGTGAAGTGTCCGCTGCTGAAAAAAAGTTTTAATATAATTGAAAAAAATTATATAGTCTGTTCAGATTTTGAATGTCAAGCCGCTAACTCCACCCCCAAGGCTACAATATCTTTCGCGTCAATGTTTTATCTACAGATGACGATGGCCCTTTAATAAGGCTGCATTTTTTGACAGGCGAAGATCTTTGATGAAGGTTCAGCGCTTTACTGAAACATTTTCTGCTGATTTTCAAAAACTAGTCTCTGATAATGTGAAGTCGGCTAAAAACTTCAAAAAAATTTTTTTCATAATTTTTTTGTCCATAAAAAAAGGCGATTTTAGAAAGAAAGTAGCTATCAAACTTATTTGGAAAAGGTTTACTCATGAAATTTTTAATATTCTCATCAGAATTCGTTTAAAAAAATAATGGCAAAAAAAGTTAGCGGCAAAAGGATTCGAACCTTCATCATAGGCTCGCAAACTAACACGCTACCCACTGCACCACGCTCCTAGCTGCCATGCAGAGGCATTCCTTCCAAACGGCGTCACATGGTTAAGGATAAAAACTTTGAAAGATCATATCTCCAAAACAAAAAGTTTGTGCAGGTAGCGACTATGGAGGATCGATTCCCAGTCTATCAAAGATTGTTTGAGCAAATTCATAAAAAAATTCTGAACCCGACGCTAAAATGACATCAAATGTCAGAGGAAAAAATTCACCTTTCTCTTCCGTCTTCTGGACCGTAGCCGTTGTAAGAGTGCCTGTCGGTTTTTTTGTACATTCCTGCGGCAATCTTCTTTATCTGAAAATATGTTTCTTTATCTGAAGGATCGAAAAAAATAAGCCATACAATTCAGTATGCTAAGTTTGGTAGCTTTCAAACTATAAGGATTTCGGGAAACCCTGAAAAACTTCTCTGATTCTACCGAGAATCATAATGATTTAGCTGAACCCCTCGTCGTCATTCAATTTTCGGAAATGCTAGTTTTAATTATTTCGTAACAAGATTGATTTCGAATTATTATTTATTTATTTTTGGTTATTTTTTCAAACAGAAACTCAAAAAAGAAACAAGCTGTCATTCAATCATTGATTAGCCAGCAATCGGCAATTTCTCCATTTTTTTTTGTCAGAAATTTTCGGGAAATGCAGCAAAATGAATTAATTTATAGACAACATGATTCAAAATCAGTTATCATTTGAATAAATCTACGTTTCTGAAGAGAGATGTTTATTGGATATCAATAAATCTTTGAAGACGTACAAGTAAGTCACAATACCTAGGGACCGAAGGCTATTTTTGGAAAAAAAGCCAAAAATGTCTGTTTTTTTCGTTGTGAAACGTAGGATAGATTCTGCTAAACATAATCGCTAATACATTTCATAACTTTCCCATAAATTTAGTTCAAAAAAATTGAAATAAAATTTTTTTGAAAAATCGTGAAAAACTTTCATTTCGAAGGGTTCTATAATTTCCCAAAAGAAATTTCCAACAACTAAAGCAAAAAAACAAAATAAACATCAAATTTTTCAGAAAAAAACTTGAGAAACTTATGATTCGAATATATTCGATTTTTCAAATTTTGAGGTTAAAACGCGCCAATTAGCAGAATGACGCAATCCTACAACAATCCTACAACAATCCTACTCATCAAAAGCTTTCCTAGGAATATGAAGCCTCGAAGAATCCGAAAATCGAGAATTCATTTCGATTTTTTTCAATCGGCAATTTCAAAAAAACTCTAGAAAAATTCGGCAAGATCGGCAATCGATTTTTTTAGATCTACTGATCTGAACTCACCAAAAAGCATGGTCGCGGAGTTGGAGTTCGGGATCTGAGCCTGCTCGAGGGAACTGGTTTGCAATGGCTAGATCAGCTCATCATTCCGCTTATATACTCTCATCCTTGTCCACGTGGCATTTCCACGTGGATAAAAATGAGAAAAAAAAAAGAGAAATTCACGTCAACGTCTACTTTTTCATGATTCGAGATCAGTTCAATGATGGCCACGTAACGAATATTCAATATTCCACATCACAAGAAACTTTTCAAAATTTTTTTTGTGAATCAACTGAAATCCTATCAAAAAAAGTTCAACTAATGACTCAAATTTTTTTTTAAATAGGAAAGTCGGAAATTTGCAATTTCTTCATCACCCCTTTCCAGTTCAGAAGCTTCCTTTTTTTTTCTGATCAACAGAAAATTTCAAAGATTTAGTTGACTTCTCAGGGCTGTGGCGGGAACATATACTTTGCTCCCGCTATGTACCCGTGAGTAAATCGCCTAAAATGCTCAGGTTTTCCCCAATTCGCAACAATTCGAGAGAGAGAGAATCGGTCAAAAGTGCTCATTCCAACCTAAATACATTTTTTTAACACGAATACCGTTGTGTTTATAGTCTGTTTAGATTTTGAATGTCAAGCAGCTAACTCCACCCCCCAAGGCTACAATATCTTTGGCGTCATTGTTTTATCTACAGATGACGATGGCCCTTTAATAAGGATGAATTTTTTTGACTTCTTTTTTTCTATCTTTTAGATCAAAAAAAGATCAAAAATTAGTCCCGCGCAAAAAACATCGACGCGATAAGGTACCGTCTCAGCAGGGGTGGAGTTAGCTGGTTGGCATTCAAAAATCTGAACAGACTATAATTAGAAATCAACTTTTGAATTCTCTGACATGCCTTCCGCACTCTCCTAGATTTTTTTTTTTGAGCTTTCGCCTAGAATTCCTTGCTCTCAGCTTTTTGGAACCGACTCCTCAACTGTACAACGTCTCTTTCTCTCTATCAATCCGGCGAACTAACTCAAATGCCTATAAATCTAGTGCGTATCTTTGTAAAATAATTCAGTGTACATTCTCTTATTCGGTAATTTTTTTTCTCGGCGCACGTTACAAACTCACTTTTTCTAAACAACTCATTGGAAGACTGACAAATGATGATTCATCACAAGCTCTGCGCCTTTGGCGACCTCTCCTTCTCTGACAGCCTGGTAATTTTTAGAACTAAAACGTTTCTTTTTTTTGGCAAAGAATCAAACTTATCTTGGACAGAAAAATTTTTACGTTCAAACATTTTTTTAGTGAGTCATTTTTATACTCTGTTATTGCTGAGACTGTCTCTCCTCGCCGACATCGTGCCTGGCATTTTCAATTCTATCGCCCCCTAAAAGTCGAACTCTCAACGGTAGTCATTTCAAACACCGAAGACTTCGAATTTGATTACTCTCAACTCATTCAGGTGGTTCCTCGGAGCTCTCAGATCAATAAAGTTTAAGAGAATTTAAAAAAAACTCAGTACAAATCGCAAAAAAAAGTGACATTGAGATCCAAATCGGTTCCAAAACTTTCAGGCAAACGGATCCTTTCACGAAGGAACTCTACACCCTAGTCGTCGCTTCATACGACTTCATCCTCGGCGAAGTCTTCCTCCAGAAGCTTCCAAAGTTCTTCCTGGACTATCAAAACAGTCAGTTCCCCTTTGACAACGAACAGCTTCCTTTAGGAAATTACGAAATTGTTCCTAAATGTTTTTTTAACGTAAGTGAATGTTTTTTTCACATCATATTCTTCAAACTGACAAATTTCGAACATTTTAGGAGCTATTATCCGGTTTGCGATTTCAGGATATCCTGAAATCGCAAATTATATAATTGAAAAAAAAACATTTTGAGTATGCGATAGTGCGTCTCGGTGTGCTTACACCCTAAGCATCATAATTTACGAAAAGTCTTGACCTTGCGTAATCACTAAGAATAACTGACGAGATAAACGCGAGGTCGGTGGCGGTACATTGACGAACTCGCAAACATCTCGCTTTTTTCTAGGCGCGCTCTCGCATTTCTCTCGGCGCGACCTCGCATTTTTCTTGGCGCCATCTCGCATTTATCTCGCATTCCGGAAATTTTCAAATTGCGAGAGAAATGCGAGCTCGCGCCTAGAAAAATGCGAGCTCGCGCCCAGAAAAATGCGAGACCGGCGCGAGAAAAAAAGCGAGATGTGAAAGATATTGTAGCCTTGGGGGTGGAGCCTCGAGAGTTTTATCTTCGCAATCCGATCAACAGGACCTACGGCTCGTTCCGCGCAAACGAAATAAAAGTAGTCAGAATAGTGAGGATTTTTAAAATGTATTCGAAAAAGAACGGCAAAAAAACGTTTTGACTTACTCCAATTTATTCAAAAAACTGGACTTTTAAGCTAAAATATCCAGCTTTTTCGTCCAATCGCAATTATCGTTTTGAATTTTGTAGCTTGGGCATGGAGCGTTCGGCGAAGTAGCTCTGGCCAACATCAGTCATCCAGCTTTTTCCCAAGATAAAGCGGCCATAAAAACAGTAGGTTTTTAGAAATCGGATTTATTTAGTGGATACAAAAAAGATCGAAGATCAAATGTGTGAATTGAAAAAATTCTCAAGGCATTATGATAGATTGCCTTAGAAATAGGATGAACTTGTCACTTTATAGAGCATTTTTTCGTGTGTTGAACGGTAGAGAAGTTCTAAATTTCCGAGTAAAATTAATTCAAAGTGAGGAGTACTTTTTGAACTCTTCGGGCTTCGGTAACGTTTCTGAGCACTTCTAGCGATCCCCTTAGCGGTGTTTTCCGAGTTACCCAGGTCCGAGTTCTGTCAGAAATGCAGTTTGCAATAAAACTTGCCCCGGGGAAAAAACAGCGCTATTTTTTGGTTTTTAGGTTCTCAAAGATCATCCAAATAGACGCGAACTCGAGGAAAAATTCATAAGAGAAGGCCGGATTTCGATCCCGCTAGATCAAAAGAACGTCGTGCGGACCTTGGGCTGGTGCTTTGACAGCAAACCGCTCCAGCTGGTGTTTAAATACTGCCCTGGTGAGGTTTCCGAACACATTTCTCCCAATCTCCACCAAAAACTCTGTGAAAAGGATTAGTTAATTTTGAATATTTTACGGAAAATTTTTTCAAACGAAAAAATAGCTTGGGAATCGCCGAGATTATTTGGAACGGGGCATGAATTTTTGACACCCGTTTGAATAACATTCGAAATTCTGAACTTTGGTCTTTCTCCGCCCCAAGCTTTGACAGAAGTCTTGTTCTTTCGAGTCCACAGGACTTTAAGTTTTGATTTAATGACATTTTTTGAAGGTGGCGCCCTCGACTCGTACCTGATAGCCAAGTCGGATCAACTGTCGAATACCGCATTGACCAAGCTGTGTCTTGATGCCGCCAGAGGCCTCACTTACCTCCATGACGTCGGCGTTTTGCACCGCGACATCGCTGCCCGCAATTGTCTCATGGACGCAAAGGGAAATGTATATTTCCATGAAAGCTGCAAAAAATTGACAAACGTTTTCAGGTCAAAATAGCAGATTTTGGCCTTTCCGTGAAGGCATATTACTATGAGATGGTGGTAGCCGAGAATCTACCAACGAGATACCTCGCGCCCGAGTGCCTCGTTCGTTTTTCGTTTAACGCCCAAACGGACATCTTCGCCTTCGGGGTTTTCTTTTTGCTCTTATTGAGGGACTTTCTGGAAACCGGTCAGAATAGTCCTCGATGTCCCAAATGGGAAACCCGAAAGTCAACTGCGAAACTTTCTTTTTATTTGTGATACCCTGACTCGAAATCAAAAAAACTAGACAGTTTTTGCAACTTGAACTTTCCGAGACCTCCACTTGGTACGACTAGCAATATTCTGGGCAGTTTTTCTGAAAGCTTCCAGTCGAAAACTGAAATGATCTCCATTGAGAGATTCTGTGGCTAAATTGAAATCCTTTTACAGCATTTGGTCTGCGAAATCCACAATAAATGCGAAATTCCGTATGCGGGAATGTCGGGCCTTGAAGCCCGCAAAGAGGTTAGTTTTTTTTATTTTTTTCACAAAAATAAAGTCCTTTTTGCAGATTGCCGCCGGAAAAAGTGCTGACCGTCCACAGCAGAGCTCCTGAGGCCCTGCGCCTCTACGTCGCGGACCGTCTCTTCGCTTTCCATCCAATATACAGGCCGGCGATGCATGAAGTATACCCTTTCTTTCAGAGCGCATTTTTCGACGCAAAAAGTCCTGTTTTATCGAACAATTTTATAGGTTGTGGGTTTTTTGAAAAAATTGTTGGACTGGCTCAGAAAGGTTAGAAAATCAAGGCTTATTTTCGAAAATGATTGTTTTTACAGAGACATCCCAATGAGCGCGAAGTGGAGAGGACGGTGGATACAAGTGCGAGATCAGTGCAGCCAAGCTACCCCAAAAAGGTGAAATTTGGGTTCAATCTTTATCATTGTTCATCTTGTCCATTGAAGACCAAAAGGGAGGCGAACATCCTCTTTTTTAATAGAGGAAAAACTTGTTATTTGTTAGGTTACTAGTTAATATGAAAAATAGGGTAGGAAAAAAATGAAAAATTTGATGAAAAAGAAACCGAAAAAAATCATCTTTTTGAGCCAACATCTTTTACAGGATCTCTTTGAGCGCATGGAGCCCAGTTCGGCTGCGCAGTCGCCACCAGTGGACGTCGCTGAATGAAAGACGTCGAGAGAGGAACCGCGTTGAATTGCCGCCTACGAAAAAATAAATGAAAATTGTGTTTGATTGTATTACCTTTTGTGAATTGATTCATGAAGTTATGAATTTATGGCTTTCTAAACATTCTAAGGGGATTGAATCGAAACTTTGGCTAGCACTCGAGAACAATGGAGATTTTGCTGAGCTTCTGATCAAGTCTTCTGATAAAAAGCTCCCTCCTCGAAGAAGTCCAGAAAGAGTTCCGCAGGCCAGAATTGCACGGGAGTGAACCTTTCCAAACGGGATGCGAAATCTGCGCAAAATTTTTTTAATCGACGAGTTGAGGGGAAATGTCCAGCAACTCTGTTTCCGAGTGATCCAGTTGACCTCCAAGCAATCGAAGCGGCCGACGTCGAAACCGATGAAAATTAAAACCTTTTATACACCATTTTTTGGGTTCCTAACCACTTGTTCTCGTTATCTGGTGAATTTTCAGTGTAGTTTCGAAGTTTTTGAATAGGAAAAAGTTCAGAAGCGCGTTTTAATCAAGCATCCTGATTCAGTAGAGCTCAATACTTGCAAAAGACAGAAGAAATAATGAAACCAAAAAGTAATTGAAAAAAAAGTTTCATCATGCTTGGATGTTGTAAATTTTTGTTCCAATTATGTATTGAGAAAATTTTGCGAGATTGGTATAGTCTGTTCAGATTTTGAATGTCAAGCAGCTAACTCCACCCCCCAAGGCTACAATATCTTTCGCGTCAAGGTTTTACCTACAGATGACGATGGCCCTTTAATAAGGCTGCATTTTTTTGACTTGTTTTTTTCTATCTTTTAGATCAAAAAAGATCAAAATTAGTCCCGCGCGAAAAAAACATCGACGCGAAAAGGTACCGTCTCAGCAGGAGCGGAGTTAGCTGGTTGACATTCAAAATCTGAACAGACTATAACAACAAGTGAGGGGAAATCCTGCTCTCAAGAAATTACTAACTGATTTCTTAAACTTTATTCATTTTCAAGTTGACCGCGTTCGCCGAGATGGGGGTCAACTGGATCACTCGGAAAAAAAGTTTTCAGACATTCTTCCTCCACTTACAAGGCCCCAATGCGTCGATTTAAAAAAAAAATCGAGACATTGGGGTTCTTGTACCAGTTATTGATCAAAAACTGCGAAAACCGCCATTGTTTTTTTTCCTTCTGAGAGAACAGTTTTCCCAATCAGTTCTTACCCTAGAAATGTTCATATAGGAACATATTTTTGTTTGAAAAATTGGTTTTTCGAGTGCGAATTTTTGGCATTTTTGAAAAAAACATGAAACTCTAAATACGAAATTCTTAAAAAAATTAGAAGATTTATCCATATTTATATTTATTCTTGGAGAGCTTGATTATAAATTCTGACTAACTTTAGAAAAAAACGTCTGACAGACATCGTAGTTCTGCTGAAGATTTTTCAAATATAATTTTTGAGACCAAAAAGAATCAAGAGAAAAATCATTTTCATAGATATATGTTTTTTTCATAAGGCTTCGTATCTTTGAAAAAAATGTAAAAAAATATTTGCACACAAAGGGGGTCAAACCTACTCAAAACGTCAACCATGAAATTGGCCTCGTCACTGCGCCAGGCCAGCTCGGTGAGAACGATCCAGGCGTGTATTTTTCCGAGAAGCATTTTCTCTGAATCTCATGTTTAACAGATAATCTCTCCTGTTTATTAGAATTCTTACCAAAGGTCTTCAAGTCACCAAAGTTTCAACTCTATCCGCGTAGTTTCCTACTCAGTTAACTTTCAATCGTTTTCTTTGAATATGGCCGCTTTTATTTCGAAAAGTGAGATTTTGGACAAAGTGAGTATTACAGATTTTTATTAAGCACGGCAAGAAGTGATTTTCCAACTTTTAACAATAAATCTTACGACTGCATAAGGAGAAGTTCCTTGTTAGTCAAACATTCTTAAATAACTCACTAAGCCGTTGCTTCTTTATGGAGTGGAAATAGTATTTTTTTTTTTTGAAGCATCCTTATAAAAATAGAAAATTTGTTTTCAATGCTTTGCATACTTTTACTCATATCTAGGGACCGCCAAGGTCCGCCCCCTTCGGGAGTCCCTTTTTTTTTACTCACCAGGTCAGTACTTCGTTTTTTTGCTATTTCAATTGCGCGCACAATCAATTGCGTAATCTTAATTGGGTAGAATAGGGTCGGCCAATATCTTATTTTACACGTCGAATGTGAACTCCATATTGAAAACGCGGAGAAAATTGATTGAAGTAAAATATTTTTGAAAAGGCAACTTTTATATGCTTTTTTCTCTCAAGTTTGTGGCAAACATTGCACATTGAAGTTTTAAAAAGACAAATTTCAAAAAAAAGTTGATAATGAAGTATTTATGCTGTCAAATATGTTTGAACGGTTGGCAGAAATAGAACAAGAAAAAAAACTTCATCGAAACTCCTGAACCACTGGTCGATCGGCGTATCCTCAAAAAAAACTAACGGAGTGCACTTTCAAGTTCAGTCGGGATTTGCACGCGGTCAATCAATAAATAGCATACGGAGGCTAACTTTCTGCTCTTTCGATACCATTTGTGCGCATTCCGATGCTATCCATATGCCATCTGGATTTGAGAGTGCTGACGAAGCTTTAGAAGCATGCTGACGAAGTGCACTCCGATAGCACTCTTACTGCGTACCCTATTTATTGACGGACGATGTGGATACCTCGATTGACCCTTGGAGCGTTAGAGTAAAAAAAACAATAAAAATGAAACCCAAAACGCACTTTTTTTTTTGAAATTCCAGTTTGGTTTCATACGTTGACTGACAACGATTGGACAAAGTGAAACATATAGATGAGCAACTTCTCTATCTTCTGGAAGTCGAAACTCAAAAAATGAAGCTTTTTGAAAATGAGAATTTTTGGGCAATTTCTACAAAGGTCAATCGAGATATCCATTCCGTCAGTCAATAAATAGGATACGCGGTAAGAGTGCTATAGGAGTGTTATCCGGCAGCATACTTCTAAAGCTTCGTCAACACTCTCAAATCCAGAGGGCATAGGTATGGTATCGGAGTGCACACAAAGAGCACTGAAAAAGCAGAAAGTTAGCCTCTGTATATATGCTATTTATTGATTGACCGCGTGCAAATTCCGACTGGACTTGAAAGTGCACTTCGTTAGCTATTTTTGAGGATCCAGCGATTGACCAGTGAAAAAAAGCGGTTCCGAAGGTTCTCCAGAATGGAAAACCCAATTGAAAAAAGGTTTTTTTATGAAGTTGAAAAAGCCATTTTTTTGTGAATTTAATCAGAAATTGCAATGGAGAGTTTCATGATGTTTTGGAAATCGGCTAAAAAAAGTCCTTGACATAGCACGTTTTTGATTCTGATGATTTCAAGCTGCAAAACTTTCTTTTTCGAGAAAGATTTTCTTTAAGTCAAGAAAAACCTATAAAATTTTTGTTGGAATAGGCTATTTTTGAGCCTATTCACAATAACTAGAAGTTTTTTTGCGAGCTAAGATATTCAGGATCTTCCTCTGGTACATCAAAGAATTTCATGAAACCAAAAAACCTTTCCGGCCAGGTATTTTTCTGACTGACTGAATTGCGAGCGAAACTCACTATTTCCAAATGTCCGTTCGATAATTCCAACGCGTCGAGGACATTCAGCGCGTCCTGGACAGTTTCGCACAGTTCTCGGGAAACTCGGGCTAGCCCGTAGGTACTCGAGGCGTCCGTCGGACTTCCGCCGGTCGGAAAAAGTTCGCCGATCACCTCCAAAGATTTGGCCGAGAGCTCATCGGTGAAAAAAATGAGCCGATCTGGATAAAAAAATAAACCCTATACCCAAAGCAGAAAAAAACAAACTTCTAATAAAAATTAGACAAACCGGAGAGGAAATCATTAGAATCAATCAGATTTTTGAATGTCAAGCAGCTAACTCCACCCCCAAGGCTACAATATCTTCGCGTCAATGTTTCATCTACAGATGACGATGGCCCTTTAATAAGGCTGCATTTTTTTGACTTCTTTTTTTCTATCTTTTAGATCAAAAAAGATCAAAAATTAGTCCCGCGCGAAAAAAACATCGACGCGAAAAGGTACCGTCTCAGCAGGGGTGGAGTTAGCTGGTTGACAT
Source organism: Caenorhabditis auriculariae (assembly GCA_904845305.1). Lineage (NCBI taxonomy): Eukaryota > Metazoa > Nematoda > Chromadorea > Rhabditida > Rhabditidae > Caenorhabditis > Caenorhabditis auriculariae. Next base: position 19,615 of record CAJGYM010000211.1, on the reverse strand, counting down.
TCAAAAATCTGAACATACTATATTTCGAAAAAGAGATGCAAAGGGCAAAAAAAGCTATGACACTCAAGTTTGCTCTGAAAGATTTAAAAAAATGTTTGAAAAATTAACTTTGGCTACCACAGCAGGTTTGCCATGAATAAAAAAACATTTCAAAAATAGAATAAAAAAATTAATTGGAAGTTAAAAAGTTTTATACATCTCTCATGTTGGTGGGGTTGACCCGCCGTGCAAATGCGGAACGACGGCGGATGAAAGAAGCAAAAAGAGCAACGGCGCGGCAAAAAAACGGGCGAACGGCGGGGGTAAAAGAGCCTGCGGGGCTTGAAGCGTTGATGCGTATTAGCCCCGCCGTTAACCCGCTGTCAAGGAGTGCGCACAGTTTGCAGAATGACCACCGCAAAAAGGCATAAATGAAACATTTAAAATTTATCTTTTTTTGAAAAAAATATCCTTAAAAGAAGTTGAAGGATTCCTTGGTTCCATATATTTGACTGAGTTCTTTGTTTAATTTGATATTTTTGAGGATCGAAATGAGCAAGCTGGGTGCGTTGCCGAATCGAAGGAAATAAAATTTTGATCTTTTTTGATCTAGAAGATAGAAAAAGAAGTCAAAAATGCAGCCTTATTAAAGGTTCATCGTCATCTGGATATAAAACATTGACGCGAAGGATATTGTAGCCTTGGGGGTGGAGTTAGCTGCTTGACATTTAAAATCTGAACAGACTATATAATTACACTGAGTATCAAACGTTAATAACTTGTTTTTTTCGATCGCCTTGGGCTGTGTACTGTAGATTTCAAATTTCGCGCCAAATTTTTTTTGACGTCTCCCCACCGCGTTTGGGAACACCGTGTTCTCTATAGAACGAAAGGAGTATGGTAAAGTGTTCAACAAAGTCTTCACCATGCAGTGATACATTTTTTTAAAGATACTCTGCCTTCTGAAGGAGGGGAAGTCACAGAAAGAAGTGCATCGACTGATGCTGAAGAGGAGGACGTCAGTCCAGAGGAGAGAGATGGGATCTCCGAAGAAAAAAATTGGAAAAAAACTTGAGGGAAAAAAGAAGAAGATTTCAATGGATGGCGAACTTTGGTTCTGCGATGAAGAACGAAGTAGTAAGTCGATGTTTTTATTTGAAATTTTAGTGCACATTATTTTTTAAGCGCCGGCAATTATAATAACAGTTTAAAAAAAGCAAGACCCCGTTTTTATCCCATTGAACGTTAAAAATTGACGACTATCTTCTATATATTTAAGTGATGCGAATGTAGCGTCAGCAATATCGTCTTCCGGGCGCCCGGACTTAGGGCCTCATTTTTTTGAGAAAAAGGTTTGCGCAGGCTTAGGTCAGGCCAGGCTTCGAAAAATTTTCCCAACTTTCACTGTTAAATGTTGTTAAATTATAGTTTCTGTTGAACTGTGAGTGAATGAACAAGCATAAATTTGACTTCTGTTTTAAAAAAAAAGCTTGATATTCGATTTGAAGAAAATTTGAGCCCGTTCTTTTTTATTTGAGGCCTCTCTAAGGCCAAACGAGGCTTAGATAATGGCCAAGGGCCGATAGGCTCACGTGCCGGTTCCCGTATAGCCCTGATGATGACTACACGGTCTCATTGAAAATTTTTTCGATTTCGGGAATTTTTCACGCGAACGGTAGCCCCTTTCCTTTCGTCGCAGTAAGTATTCACCATCTTGTAGTTTGATTATAGATCATGAAAACAAATGAAAAACTCAGAAAAAGCGAGGTGAGATAGAAATAGTTCGGATTTCCGCGATATGCGTAAAACCAAGTGCGCCCTATTGCGAAGTGTTCACATATAATGGGTGATAATTACCGGCGCTATTATTTCTTAGACAAAAATCAAATTGAAATCGGTGCGTCGGTGATTTTGAAGTACTCTCTTCCGAAAAGTTCTAAAGAGGCAATAAAGAGATTGGTCGAAATCTGTCGACGAGCAGGAAGTTCACAAGTGGTGAAAACAGTCTAAATTATTTCACTTATCGATTTTTTTTTTCTAAAGATTGATGAATGTTTCGAATTAGCTGAAAATGCTGTTAAGAAGTTTGATCCAAAAACATACGTTTTTTGCTCTAAATGTCTCAGGCTGGTGGATGGAGTGGGAGCGTGTCGAAATCCGGATTGTGAAACACAGTTAGTTCTGTTTTCTTCCAAAGTGGAAAGTCTTAAAATAAATATTTAGAGGACAAGTCAAGGACGTGAATGGCCTGGATAGGCTTAAAATACGCTGTTATCACATAAGAAGTCAAATTGAGCTAGTTTTGAAAGAAAACTTAGATTCAATAGTTGCCCATCATCAAAATGTTCATGCGGAGAAGGTTAAAAAAAGGATTAAAAATGACTCAAAAGTTATTTTACAGCGTGACGATTTGAATTTCACGGCTATGGAAGATCTTAGATGGAGTCAACAGTACGCCAACTCTTTGGAAACGAAAGACGAATTTTCCCAAAGGACGCTGAAACTCCAACTGAGTTTTTTTTTCCGACGGCTTCACGCCCGCGAGACGCTGCAAGTGCGTAAAAAGGAAAAATTGATAAAAAAATCATACTTTCATCCCAAAAATTTGCAACCTTGAACTGTTTCAGGACTTTTCGTTGAAAAAAATCTCATTTTTCGAATGTGGTTGTCAAATGAATTTCAAAAAGAGGCATGCAAAAATAGGGTTTTGTTTTTTTGTTTGTTAAAAATTTAATTATCAAGGTTAAAAAGATAATTGCAGTCCTGAAAAAGAACATAAACTTTCCTTTTTATTAAAAAAAGAACCCTATCTAAACGACCGTAATACGAAAAAATCGGAAAATTCGTCGTTCGAAATTTCGCCGATTTTTATTTCATACGAGCGTAAAACAGGTCGAAAGTGATGTATGAGGTTCGAAACATTTTGAAGAAAAATTCGTAGTGAAACGATGAAATAGAAAGGAAAAAAAGGTTCAAATATTTTTAGCACGGAATGTACCCCTGTGTATATGCGAGTCGAGTGTCTTCCTAAAGAAGAAAAAGCGGACCACCGATACATGATTTTTGGCGGCAATAGCCACATCAAGGAAAGCTATGAGCCTAAACGCTTACGATTTGATGTTTGGGAGGTTTAGTTTAGAAAGAAGCGTAAATCGTTGAAGAAAAATAGCATACAGATTGATAAACGAATCGAACACTCTGCAAGCTGGATTTCCGTTCTACCAAAACAATAAGAAGTGGATAATTAAAAATAAATTGGATTATCATGTCAGCGGATTTGAAAGTAAAAAAATTTTCAAAAAAAGTTTGAAATTGTAATTCAGGCCGCACGTACTCTATTCAATGGAGTCCCTAACTGGCAAACTGAGAAAGGATATCCTGTGCCCGGGCACATACAGGACTCTTCCTCGATTTTTTTGAGAGCTTTTTCTCAGAAGCCTATGTGGTTTAGCAGATAATCTCTCTAGTTTTTGATAGTTCTTACTCAAGCCTATAAGCCACCATAGTTTCAACTTGATATGCGTACTCGAGCCCGAGAAGTTCCGTAGTCAGATCTTCATAGTTGGAAAATCACAAAAATTTGCTCGCCCTGAAGTTAAAACATACAGTACCGCTCAAAAGTATATTAAGTTTTTGTTGTTTGAGGATATCTCAGCGAGTACTTATCCGATTTATATATAACTTTCAGGGATTATGTAAAATATACTTTAAAACATATACGGTATACACATACATGTCCGCAGTCACTGCGACGCGTTTTAGGAATTTTTGATTTCAATTTTTGTTTTTATGCTTTTTATTTTTTTATTTATTTTTTTATTAAATGTTTTAAAAAGTAATAATGTTGCCATACGTTTTTCATGTTTTTCAGACATGAGAAGAACCTCTGGGAAAAAAAGATTTGACTGATAACGACAAAAGAGCCATCGTTGTGGGTCGTCAAAAATGGACTGACCATGATGACGTTGGCAGGAATGTTCGGCGTGACAGAGGCTTGCATTTCTCAGTTCCTGAAGCGTCAGAAAGCTCAAGATGGCACTGTTAAGAGCCAACGCACTGAAAGACCACGTGTCATTGATCGTAATGGTGATAGAAACATTTTGAAGACGTCTAGAACCAATCCAAGACTCACCGCCCCTGCGATCAGACGGGAAGTTTTCTCGAATTCGCCATCTCCGCCATCCGTCTCGACCGTGAAACGACGATGCTGCTGGAATCATGGGAAGACGTGCAGTGAAAAAACCGCTGATTTCTGAAAAGAATCGAGTCACCAGGGTGAAGTGGGCGAAGGAGCATCTCAACTGGACCCGTCAAGACTGGAACAAGATTCTGTGGTCCGACGAAAGCAAGTTCCTCCTCTTCGGAAGTGACGGAATTCAGTGAGTTCGTAGACCAATTGGGTCCAGATATCATCCGAAATACCAATTACCCTTTGTGAAACATGGTGGAGGACCGTTTCGTCGGACGACAGAATCTTGTTCCAGTCTTGACGGGTCCAGTTGAGATGCTCCTTCGCCCACTTCACCCTGGTGACTCGATTCTTTTCATAAATCAGCGGTTTTTTCACTGCACGTCTTCCCATGATTCCAGCAGCATTGAGACGTCGTTTCACGGTCGAGACGGATGGCGGAGATGGCGAATTCGAGAAAACTTCCCGTCTGATCGCAGGGGCGGTGAGTCTTGGATTGGTTCTAGACGTCTTCAAAATGTTTCTATCACCATTACGATCAATGACACGTGGTCTTTCAGTGCGTTGGCTCTTAACAGTGCCATCTTGAGCTTTCTGACGCTTCAGGAACTGAGAAATGCACGCCTCTGTCACGCCGAACATTCCTGCCAACGTCATCATGGTCAGTCCATTTTGACGACCCACAACGATGGCTCTTTTGTCGTTATCAGTCAAATCTTTTTTCCCAGAGGTTCTTCTCATGTCTGAAAACATGAAAAAAAACATATGGCAACATTATTACTTTTTAAAACATTTAATAAAAATTAAATAAAAAAATAAAAGCATAAAAAACAAAAAAATTGAATTCAAAAATTCCTAAAAACGCGTCGCAGTGACTGCGGACATGTATGTGTATACCGTATATGTTTTTAAAGTATATTTTACATAATCCCTGAAAGTTATATATAAATCGGATAAGTACTCGCTGAGATATCCTCAAAAAACCAAAACTTAATATACTTTTTGAGCGGTACTGTATGTGAAAAGAAAGCTGATCGCTATCGAAAGCTAGCTGCGAAAAACAGAAAAGAAAAATATGAAAAAAATGAAAAAAAGTTAAGAGCAAAAAGAGTGGCGAAATCAGGGGGAACCATTTTTGTGTAGAAACTTTCGTCAGGGTCGCAGGAGAAGGGGCGTGTTTATAGATACCGGGTGCTTCTTGCTGCGCGTAAATTCACGCCGGAGAAGTTTCGAAAATGTATTAATTTGAGTTTTTTTAAATGAAATATTGGAGTTTTTCATATTGAATACTTTTCCTATTCAATATGGGCCTGCTCTTCGAGAACTCAGACTGCTGAAAAAGCGAGTTTTTGAAGAATATTTCTAATGCATTTCGTAAATAAGAGAACGACCGACGAAATAAGACCATTGCGGAGAAGGAACAGCAAAAAAACCGAATTTTAAAAAAATGCGAAATTTTACATGAAAAATTTACTTAAGAATATGTATATATGAATAATCACTAAGTCATTGTTCAGAGACGATTTGAAAAAGACGCGCGAAAGCGTTTTTACTTTTGATTTTTTTCACATCTTTGATTTTTTTCTTTGAACGATGTGCGTCTACAGGGCGTGTACATGAATATTTGTAAGACCTTTTTTTCATGCTGCTATAATGGATATAATTACGTTGGAAAGAATTTCTAATTGTAAAAAGGAGTAAAAAGTTTTGCCTAAAACGACAATGAAGTAATCATAACTCATTGAAAACTTGAACGAAATACAAAAACAATTTTTAAGAAAAAAATTTTCACGTTTTCGAAAAATTTCTCTAACAAAAGTTGCGGTGCACCCCGTGTCGAACCGGTCATCGGGGTGAACTCTCGTTGAACTCAGCGCACCTGGGTGCAGGCTTGTGCGAGGGCCGGCCCGTCAACCTCTCGGCCCCCACAGCGTTCTAAAACGGGGTTTACGCACTCAGGCACTGGTGCGCGCACGCGCGGGGGTACTGATTCTTTTTTTCGCCTTTTCCACTGAAATAAGTTTTTTTAAATATAATTTTTATATTTTTGTGATATTACCCAGTGCCCCTGCTCACGTTTTAAAGTTGTTCCGAGCACTTTCGAACAAATTTATGAAAAAAAGTTGCCAAGTGAAACTTTTGATATTTCACATTTTTGTGCAATCTAATTGTTATAAACTAGTGCAGAGCAATGTTAAGAGATCAACAGACATGAAAAAAATATTAAATTTATAACTTTTTCAATTAGTTAAAAAAAGCTAAAAAAACAAAAGAGACACCCGCGCGTGCGCGCAGCAGGCGGCGCGCATGCGCACTTTTGGCAACAAACACGCGCCGTCAGTGCCTGAGCAAAAAAGAGGCGCACACTATTCTCAATGGAGCGCGTAACTTGGAGCGTTGTCAATCAAAAATCAAAGTGTTTTTCTTTAATTTACATGCTATTAACTTTTTTTGATTGTTTTTCAAAATCTTTTTTTTGTTTCTATGCATGTAAATTTTTAATTAATGTTTTTAAACGTATTAGAAAATTTTAAAAGTATCCATAGCTCGGTTATGTGTCGAAACGTTGTTTATTAAAAGAAAATACTGTATCCAAGAGATAAAACCGAAAATCGAAATTCCAACTCCAAGAATCGATCAAAATATCAGTTTCCAACTAATAAACAAGAAAAAAAAAGCTGTCAGTGTCCGCGCAAAAGAGAAAAATTTCGACTTGACGAAAAAATTCAAAAGAAGGTGTAATTGGTCTGTACCTAAGAGACAAAAGAGAAAATCGAAATTTCAACTCCAGGAACCGATCACATTATCAGTTTTTCAATTACTTAAACAGGAAAGAAAAAGAATACAAAAATCAAACCTGAGTTTAAAATTTCGACTTTTCGTGAACAGAACAATTATGTAGTCCTTTGAACCAATCAAACCACAAGAAAATAAACTGCGAAATTTCAAGAGAGTTTTAGGAAATGACTAGCAACACTTGGAAACTATAAATGTCAGGAAAAATGCTAGCCTTCAAATAATCAAAAAATCCGGACTCTTAATTACGACGCGAAAAAGACGATTGTTAGCCACGCCCACTCATGCAACGTCCGCATGCTCTTCAGAAAAGGGGCGGGAACCCCGCTTTAGAACGCTGTGCCCCGGCCACTTCCCAAGCCCGGCCCGGCCCTAGGGAGGCCTTAAGCAAAAATGGCCGGCCCGGCCCAAAAAAACTCAAGTTCTCTTCAAGTCGAATTTTTTTCGCTTTTTAAACGAGAAAAAGTGGTATTTTTGCTTATTTTTCCTCATAGCGTTATTAGAAACTATGATTCAATAAGTAAAAATAATTTTTCCTTTAAATTTTTTTCAAATTCTCGGCCCATAGCCCGGGCCGCCCGGCCTGACGCACAAGCCTGCCTGGGTGCACCTCGCGTTGACGTTTTTCGGTGCACCGCAACTTTTTTTAGAGAATTCGGGCCCTTCGCGGTGTCACAGTGCTTCAAAAACGGGCGAGCGCAGGCGAAAAATGGTCGTCGCAATGGGGCGAAAAACGCGAGTTCCTTCTAACGCAACGCGGTGCGGCGCGTGTCAACCTCTTAAAATTTTTATTCAATTTAAATAAAGTTTTTTTCTCTTTTTTTCTTGCGTATAGATTTTTGAATAGTTTTACTTCCTGTTGTGTAATATAACCGTGTTGGATGCGTTTGAGAGGTACTTAAGTTAATTTTTGATCTAGATGGTCCCGAAATTTCGACAAAAAGGACATTTTGAAGAGTAACTTTTTGCAGAAGCTACTTGGTTCATTTTTTGTTTTGAAATGCTCAGTATGAGTTTCTTAAGATAAACGCCCAGACATTTTTCAAAAATCGACGTTTTACAAAACATATGTTGTCTAAAAATGACTTTTTGAGTTATAAATTTTTTGCCGAAACCAATTGATTCTTTTTTTCGTTTTAGAATATTCAGAATGCGTTTTTTGAGGGAACCGTCATGGGTTTTCTCCTTTAAAAATTTTTTTAGGACTTCACGCGACGAATTGTCCTGAAAAAAGGCATTTCGTGTGATAAATCTTTTGGAAAAAGCGATTCCGTTCATATTCCATTCTCAATAGGTTCATTGTGCGCTGGACTATATTAAAATTACTATAAAAGTAGAAGGAGGCCTTGAAAAACACTATTTAACGCTATGTTTTCATCCAGTAAATGCACAAAAATCGGCTCTCAATGTCGCGCCACTATTGCAATAACTCGCGCCCCCATTGCAAACGGCCACGCCCAATGCCCACGTCTGCCGCCTGTTTGGGAACACTGTGAATCACCATGAAACCGTTTTCAAAAACATAAAACAAAACGTTTTCAGAGAAAAAAAAATTTCTCCGTAGAGCGAAACTGATCAGATTCTTCAGCCTTTTGAAAAACGACTATTCAAACTTTAAATCATGACCTTCTTTATGCAAATTATTTCAGAAAGCTTTAAATTTCCGAAAGCTTCGTTTTTCGCGGATTTCTTCACATTTCTACATGAAAAAGTACAACGAGAATCGCGAGATCATCATTCCTTCAAACAAACTTTGAAAAATTCATAAGTTCTTTATCGAATCGAACACCGGTTAGAATTGTCATACACTAAGTTGAGAAAAAAACCACAGGGCTGCAAAAATGAGCAAAAACTGGGCACAGGAAATATACAGAGACGTTCAGAAAAAAGGAGATGTGAAGGATTTGTTAGGGCACAGGGGGACATCAGGCACAGTGAGATGTTTCTTTGGGAGAAAATGAACGACAACTGTTCGAAAAAAGATATTTACAATGGTAAGAAGGCATTTCTCAATCGAAACTAACAGTGAGAACTAATATATAGAGCGGATTTGTACAAGAAAATTGGTTAAACCATAGAAATAAGGTGAAATTATCAGAAGAATCGTCGTTTTGGCTTCTCGCCAACTGGAGCCGCCAACAGCTCCGGATTCTTCACCATGACCCGTGAGATCTGCAAAAAAATGTTATTAAAGGGACATAGCTGCATTGAGAAATGTTCTCGAAAAAGGTTATCAAATTTCCATTTTTTTCAATTTTTTTAATGACCTATTTTTTTGAATCAAAACACAAGCTCAAACTGCATCAAAAAAACATTTTTTTAATGGTCTCGAGACGAGATATAGAACTTATGCGCCTTTTAATAATAAAAATTTCAAGGCGAGCAGAGTCTGAAAAATTTCAATTTATAAGCGCTATTCCATCATTCAAAACCCAGCTAAAAAAACTTCTCAAATAGTCTCAAAACGAGAAAAAATATCCTCTGCGCCTTTAATAAGCGCCAAAAATTGGAAGCATTGGTTATCGATTAAAAAAATAACAAAAATCATGAATGAATTGCGCTATAAAACTAGAAGCTCAAAACAAAAAAAGCCAAAAAAATCTCAACACGATCATTTTTTTCTTATGCGCCTTTAATAAGCGTTCTAAGCTCTTATGGATGGAAAAAAATCATGCGCCAATAAAGCCAAAGCTCACAACTCTGAACTGTATTTCCTCAGTCCTTTTTTCTCGGCTCATTTCGAAAAGTTCGAATCCAAAAAATGCGAAAAAAAAATTTCGACATGATTATTCACTCTACAGCTCCTTTAATAAGCTTTCTAAGCTTCTAAGCTTAAAAAAAAATTTTTCCTTAAAAAATAGTTCCAAGGTCGTAAATTCCGAACTGTACCCCCCTAGACCATTTCCACAGAGTTTCTTCAAAAAAAACCCATATTTCTCCAAGAATCCAGGAAAAAGTGTATTTTCTCCTTGGGTCTAGTAAGCTCGTAAAGGTTCCTTCAGATCTTTGAGAAAATCGACTTATTCCAAGCCGAAACTCACCAAATTGTCCATATACTCCTGCATGTCCTTCATCCGGGAATCCTTGACCTGCAGCTCCAGCTTGAGGCTGTCGATGACCGCCAGAAGGTCCTGGCCGTTCGCGACGTCGAGCTGCTTCTGCTGGAACTGAATTCGGGAGTAGTCGAAGAGGATTTCGAAGGAACCTGATGTTTGGAGGATTCGAATCCGGAAGAGGCGATGCTTCTGATGCTTCCGCCCCGTTGTAAAGATCCGGCTAGGGAAGCCCAAAGTCGGAAAAATAAATATTATTCTCAGCGGCTAATAATTACCGATGGAGAAATGATCCCAGCGGCCAGGCTAGAGCGGGCCGAAGGGGCAGGCGGAATGACACTGGACTTCCTTTCCTGGGGAGCGTAGCCAATGACTGGCGACCTGGCCGGAGACTCGTCGAACGGATTGTACCCGCTGTGAAAATACTTGTATAACTGCCGAGATAAAAGCGATGTCGCTGGCGGCATCGCGAAAGTGACAGGCTTATTTTTTTGGCGGGATCTCGAGTTTTGAAGTTTTGGAGTGCGAGATAAACGCGATGTCGCAATAGGAAATCTGTGATACCGCTAGCGATATCGCTTTTCTCTCGCACCGAAAAAGCAGCTATCTTGTATAAGAGCCGAAAAATAAAGTTCTAACCTATGATTATCGATCGTGTTCTCCGGATTGGCGATTCTAGATGAGCCGTTGAGACAAGACTCGTACATGGCATTGGAGCTGCCGGTCCGGTCAAGATGGGGCGAAGAAAGTCCTGGGGCGGCGAGGAACGTCCCCGGTGGCAGGGTTGTGGATCTGGCAATAATTTGGAGTGGAGTAAGTAAATTTGAAGGCAATAAAAATGCGAAACTGATATTCGGAGCTTGAAAATCAATACATCCGAAAAAAAGTCCCATATTTGACCTGAAAGTATTTTTTTCTCTTTATTTATTAGAGTTACCTAGCCAAATCCCTTAACTTTTTTTCATTTTTTTCAATCTTTGCGATATCGCAAAAGACTCGCGTTTATATTTTCTTTTTTTTTCGTTTTCAAAACTAAAACTTTACACGATATCGCAAAAAACTCGCACGTAGCGCATTTTTTCTAGCCTAATCTCCTACTAACCTATGGTTTTTACCCTTCACACGGCTATTTTCAGAGCTCAAACTTCACGCGATATCGCAAAAAAACTCGCACGTAATAAATTTCTTTCTGGCCTAATCTCCTATTAACTTTCGGTTTTTACCCTTCACGCAACTATTTTTTTAGAGCGCAAACTTCAGGCGATATCGCAAAAAACTCGCACCTAAAAATTTTTTTTCTAGTTCAATCTCCTAATAACTAAAAGTTGTTACCCTTCACACGGCTATTGTCAGAGCTCAAACTTTACACGATACCGCAAAAAACTCGCACGTAATAACTTTTTCCTGGCCTAATCTCCTACTAACCTATTAATTTTGACAAGTCTATGATGTAATGTATGTGAAAAATGTACAGATGAATTATCAAATAATGAATAAATAGGAACAGTTCAAGGGTTAGATTGGATTTACACTATATCTACAATATGGTTATTGCCGTCACACGACTATTGTCAGAGCTCAAACTTCACGCGATATCGCAAAAAACCCGCACTTATTGGATCCGAACGTGCGGTTGATCTTGTCGAAGAACCGGTTGCTCTTGTTGCTCTTGACGCTCATGGCGCTGATGCCACTGGCCATCGACATGGTGTCCTCGGCGTGCTTGTGTTTCGCCATTTTGATCTTCTTCTTGAGGTTGCTCAGGACGCCGCCCTCCTTCTCCACCTTGTTCAGCGACATGCTGGAGACGGAGAGGGTCGGCTTTTCGAAGCTGAACTTGAAGCACAGCTGCACCTCGCCTCTGCAAATATTCACTTGATCTTAGATTTCAGAGGGTTTCGGTAGAGATAGGTGAGAGAGTGGTTTAACCGTTTCTACTTCAAAAAATACCATTCATACTGGAAATTTCTGAGAACTTGCCATTATTTCAAAGACTCTGAAACGATTTTGAATTCAATGACAAATAGAGTCGTAAATGTCTGGCCAACAGAAACTTTTCGACGCACGGAAGCATCCTACATCATGAGAAGAAGCCGTACAGAGTCGGGCGCAGATATGTGGTTAATGAAACCCCATTTTCAACTCAAAAATGCATCTGAACTTCAAAATCGTGGAAAATCTATCATTAGGATCATCCATCAGGGCCAGGAATTCTCTGACATGTCTGCCCTCTCTTTTCTCTCAGCTTGGAAGTCATAGAACATTAAAACAGCAGAAGAGAGCGCAGAGAAATCATAAAAACTTTCAAAAAGCGGGTAAATTGTTTCAAACCAGTTGATTTTTAGAAAATTGAAAAAAGGAGCAAATTTTGAAACTTTTTTCGAAGATTATCCATGGAGCGCACAAGTTCCGCCCTGGACGGCTATTTTTCCTCTTCTTTTTTTGCTATTCTTTGGGAAGACATACTTCAAAAATGTTTCAAAATAGTTGATTTTAACGATTCGGAGCACTTCGATTCATTTTGAGGCGCTCCTTTCTGTCCATTTGATTGATAAAAAAATTGAAATTAAAATTGGTTAAGTTAAAATGGAGAAAAATTTTCGTAGCTGAAAATTCTCACAGTTGTCCATGGAGCCCTTTGCTACACGGTTATTTTCTCTCGTTTTTTTGGAAAAATATATAGAAAGTTATAATTATAATTTGATAATTAATCACTACTTGTTTTTCCACATACATCACAGACTTGTCAAAAAAATAAATAAATAAAAAAACCTATATTTCTCGTCTCCGCTCTTCTTTTTCAACGGGAACCAGGAAGTGCTACCGTATTGCCTAGCATCATGAAGGCTCAGCTCACATTTGCCGATCAAATCTGAATTTTTCATTTTTAAATCTGATGGCTTCAAATTTGAGCTGAAGAAATCTCGAAAATTCTGTTCCATAACTTTGTATACATTTATATTCTTTTCGAAAAAAATTTATTGGCAATTTTTGATTTTTTTAAATCGTTTTTCAGACCTTGTGAAATTCAATAAATAAATTTGTCGCAAAAAAACATTGAATAAGACGAATTCTTTTTCATGAATAAACTGATCCTTTTTTTGCAGTTCGAAAAAATTACTAAATTACACTCAGGGCAAGAAAAAAACTTGATTTTTCACTGCCTTTTTTTGGTCCATCATTATTATTGTTTTTAGGCAGGGTTCCAAATGACAGAAATTTCAAATTTCCCTCTTTTTCGAATTAGTAGTACAAAGAGCTTCACTTTCAAACAGTTTTTTTGTAAAAAAATATAGAAATGAATTTTTTTCTTGCTTAAAAAAACTGGACTTCCAAAAATCAAAAAGCTACAAAAGATAACGTTATATCCGACCATTTACTTCTCAAAAATAGATAATTTTTGAAAAACCCGTTTTTGTAGTATTTAAATTGCATTCCAAGACATTGATTATACAAAAATTTCTAGCTCCATTTAAAAAAATTATTAATTCAAATTTTTGCGTTTTTGACCTTCTTGAAGTTTTTTTAATGAAAAATCACACAATTGTCTCCTAAGACTCCAATTTTTTGGCCTAAAACCTACCTCCGGAGCCGATTTTGCCCTTGTGTTGCACAGAGACGCAAACCGTCGTCCATTTCTCATTCAATTTGCTGGAAATTCCACATTTTCCACAGAAATTGTTGTGAAAAGCTCACAATTCACAAGTTTCGTCCCATAAACAGTCGCCCTGTGTATGTACAAACTCTGTGGCGGCACGACTTCGCAAAGAGCCTTTTCCCTGGAAAAAGGCAAATATTCGGACAAAAAAAAATGGGAGAGAGGAAATCTAAAAAAGAGCCTGCACAAACAAGGATTGAAAACTATCTCAAGCAAGATAGAGTGTTTCTATAGGGATCACTAAAGCTTGCAAAAGTGGTCCCTAAAGGGGTTTTAGTTAGTGGCCGCTCTAGTGGAGCATGCTAGGGGTCCCTAAACGTATTTTTGACTTTCAATAAGGAAAAGGAAAACTAAAAGACCACTATAGGGACCACTCAAGATCTGCCCTAACCCCTCTAGTGGACACTGAGGCGCTCCCAAGATACGCAGAAAAAAAAGGTTTAAAATCGATAATTTCTTTTGAAACGATGCTCCAAAGGACGGTCATCTTCTACTCCAATCTGCTACCTTTTGGATTGATAACCTGCTTTTCTTTAAAAAAAAATAAAAGCCAGTAAAAAATTTTAATTGGAGCATCTTTTCCAAATATCTTGTTACTTTCCCTATCTCAAAAAGAAGAAATTTTTCAATTAAAATGGCTGTCATCTGGAGCCTCGTTACAAAAAAACTCCAACGACACTACAAATTACAGTTTTTTTCTCGATTTTTCTATTTAGGTTTGCAAGAAAAATCAGAAAAAACGCAAAACTTCAGTAGTTCTTTCATTGGAGCATCGTTCGAAATGAAAAAAATCTTTGAAAAATCAAAAATTAAAACAAACCTGTAAAGTAATCGTGGCATAAGCTTCTGTTTCAGTTTTATTCTTCAAATAGAGCCCTCTAGCGGATCCGACTGAAAAAAATTCAGAAAAAAATTTGAGAACTCCAGGACAGTAATAGCTACTGTAGGATTTTTAATCAATTTTTATTTTTTTGCTCAAAAAAATCTTTTTTTAAAACCGAAAAAAATCGAATAATAAAAAAAGCTAGATTTGGTACTTATTCTTAAATTTCTGCACAAAAATTATTTTTTTCATTTTTGGATTCAAAAATCAACTATAATATACTATAACTCTACTTTGCACCTATTTTTGCTCAGAATTTTTTTCGAGCCTGAAATTCAGCTATTAAAAATACTATGACTCCTCGTCATAGATATTTTTTTGCTCAAAAAAACATTTTTCACTTTTTAAACTTTAAAAACGAACCTGTAACTAGTAGCGTATTTGGCTCCATAGAAAAAAATAATCTGGAAATTCCTGAAAGAAATGTTGCTCTGATGCAAAAAAATTACGAGAAAAAGTAAGAAGTGGTTAAAAAAACCAAACGAAAAAGAATCAATATGAAGGTTAAAAACATTTTTTTCATTTTTTTCTCAAGAAACAACAAGTAAAAATCAACAACAGAACAATTCAACAACGCAATGAGGTGTAGAAAAAAAGGGAGAAAGGTTGGGGAAATCGAGAAGAAATATGATGATAACGACCTTTTTTTATCACAAAAAAATGGCGTGGGCGCAGGAACGGACGCAAATAGAAGACCTACAGGTGAGAAAGTCAGGTTGTGGCGCGAGGGAAGGAAAAAGGTTTGAGAAATGTGATCGATATATCAAAAAAACGAATGGGTTCTTCTCGGTTTTGTAGGTCAAATTGGGGGGCGAAAAAAAGGATCATTATTCCATTTCTGGTCATAAAAGAGACAATTTCTCAATTTTTGGAGTAGGATTTTATTTTCTCATTTCTTTCTTTTTCTTTCAAGAAAAAAAATGGAATATACTTGGAAAAACTTTATTTTCGATTTTCGTGCCAAAAAGATAACCATTTCTCAATATTCTATCGAAAAAAAGTTGAATGTCCTTCCAAAAATTGTCTCTTCATACCATTTCTTCAATCTTCTCTATAGTACTTAAAAAAATTTTCTTTTAATTTTTTTAAAAAAGCGAAGGTAAAAAGTCAAAAAAACAACCAATAAGTTTCCGTAAGCTTCCGTATGCCTACCGTAAGCTTTCGTAAGGCTACCGTAAGCTTCAAGGCTACCGTAAGCTTCAAGGCTACCGTAAGCTTTAAGGCTATCTTAAGCTTCAAAAATCAATCTTCACAAAGAAAAAAAACCAATAAGCTTCCGTAAACTAGCGTAAGGCTACTGTAAGATTCAAGGCTACCGTAAGCTTCGAAAATAGAGCTGCAAAAAGTAATGATTCCCATTTTTCATATTCATCTAGATTCTCTGCGCTCTCTTCACTCTCATTTTGGCTTTTTTTGTCGGTGAGAGAAAAGAGAGCGCAGACAGGACATACTGGTAAAATAGGCAAATTTTTGAAAAAGTGAAAAAAAGTCGCTTGCTACAAAAAAAGAACATGAAAAGGTTCAAATCAGAAGGAAAATTAAAGAAGGAGTGAAATGGAAAACGATCAAAACAAGAGAAAATCGCGAAATTCTCAATCCTCATCGCTATCCTCGTCGTCGTCGAACGTCGCCACGTCCCCATTCTTCCGTTGTTCCTCACTTTCGGCCTCATTTGCGTTCCTCACCGGGATAACCACCACACGATTTCTCGCCTCTTTGTCCACCTGAACACCGGAAAAATCTTCAAAAGTGCAAAAAAATTCGAAAAAAACGACTAAAAATTCAAAAACCGTGAAAACGGAAGCTTTCATTCCATTCAACTTCAGAAATTTCCAGAAAAATTTTTCAATTGTTCTTTTTTTCAATTAGAAACCTACAAAAAAACAGTGTGATACCTAAAAAAATCGGTTTTTGATTTAAAATTGAAGATTTCAGAAGCTTATCTCTGAAAAAGTTTCGAAAATCATCCTAAAAACTTGAAAAACTTAAAAAGTCAAAAAAATATTAAAAATCTCATGGACAAATTTTGAAGTTTTTCGTAGAAAAAACCTTCTTAAACTTTTTCAGATTTTCGATAACTTTGGAAAAACTTCCAAAATCTGTTGGGAAAAAAAGAAAGGAAAAAAACAAGAAAATGAGTGAAAAAAAGAGAGGAATCTCCTTATTTTTTTAAACCCAAGGATTCAAAAAAATTTCTTTCTTATAAATATAGAAAAAACTTTTTTTGCGAAAAATCCTGAACGAAGAAATTAAAAATCTTCATATAAACCCCTCAAAAGCATTTTTTTCTAGCTTCTAGATGACGTTTTGAAAATTCGATAGTTGTTGAAAAACAAAAAAAAAGAAGAAGAAGAAAAAAATATGAACACCGAGCATCTGGAATCACACGATATTACACATTTCGTATTGCTCGGAACAGAAAAAAAACGACATTTTTTGGGAAACGAAGAACAAATTAGAAGAAAAAGAGGAGGAATTGACTCACCCACCACCTGCCGTCCTTGTGTTCTTGACCAACAGCCAAGGCCAGCCATTTGCCGTCGTTTGAGAATGATAATCCATTGATGAAACCGTCCTTTAAATAGGGTATTTTTCAACAATCAATAAAATCGGAAAATTGTGAAAAAGGGCAAGTTTCGCTCAATATGAACTGTTGCGTCAAAAAAGATACAAAAAAAATATGATTTGACGAAAATTTTGATCCGCAAAAATACGTGAGCGTGTCACACAGCCTAGTGACACTAAAATCGTAAACCTTCAAGAAAACTCCTTTAAGATTTGAAATTGCTTGCACCCAAGGTTTCCACTTTCTATAATATCTATTTTTTTCTTTGTTCTATCTCTCAAATCAACCTTCAAAAACAGTATGAAACAGGGAAAAACATATTTTCAATGTTTGAAGATTAATTTTCAAAATTTCAGCAAAATTTCATCTGTAAAAATCAATCAGTTTCATTTTCTAACGAAGAAAAAGATCCAAAATCGAATTTCCAATTTATTTTACAGTTTTGTGAAAAATTTATGTGCTCGGCTCAAATTCACACAATTCTGAATAAACGAAGAAAAGGCCTACAAGTTTATTATAGAAAATACGAGCAATTTTGCCTACTAACCGAAAAAGCCATAAAATGATTTTTTTTCTCAATTTTTTTCGGGACAAAATCTCAACATTTCTGTACAAAGTTATAACATAACCAAGAGTTAAAAAAACGGAATCTTTTGAAAAAAACTTCTATCGTTAACCCTTTAAAAATTCCCTTTTCTGGACTTTTCGGGACAAGATCTCGACATTTCTGAACGAAGTTACAGTACTGGCCATAAAGGTATTTCAAAGTGGTTATTCGAGCATAACTTCTCTGAAAGTGGCTCAAATGACTTGAAACTTTGCAAAAATTTCAAATAGCTACGCAGTAACTTTTTCCCAAAAAAAGAACTCATTTGCTCAAGTCAGACCGGATTTGGGAGCAAAAAACCAAAAATCGTGAGAATCAAGATTTTTCTCTTGAGATTCGAAAAATCATATCTTCAAAGAAACTTCGTTTTCGAACCAGAAACTTTTTTTCCCCAGTAAAACAAGTCTTCGGCTTTCCGAAAAACCTAATCAGCCCCTCACCAACCCGATAGTAAGAGCGTAGTGACTTTTTTTCTTCGGAAGGCCTTTTGCGTTTTGACGCCTCGTACATTCAAAATGGACTATACGAGGGTCATTTTTGTTTGAGAACACCCTGTATCATGTTGAAAAACTTTGAAAAACCTTCAAAAATAGTTTAACACTGATTTCTTCAGCTTTCTCACTTTATCTGCTTTCCAGAACTCACTAGCTTTACTAGGACCGATTTTGAAACCTCTGATTTGAACAGTTTTTTTGAACTTTCGGGCGTTCAAAGTAGTTTATATCTGAACAATCGCTTTTCAATCGTGAATTTGAAAATAAATATTGGCTAAATTGCAGGCTCTTAGTTCCTGAAGACTGCTAATTTTTTTGCTAAAGCATTAGTTTCACAAGATCAAAAACTTATTTTCACATAAAATTTAAAGAAACTTTATACAGTGCCTATCTTTGATTTGAGAGCTAGAAAGAGGAGTTACAAATTTATCTCATGATCTAAAACATTTTAAAATATGAAAAAAAGGGGTTTTTATCATCTTCCACAAGATTTGGAGCCCTCTAAGCAACACTTGCTGAAGCGAAGTTTTGAGAACTTTAAGAAACTCAGTAAAACTCACTGTATCTTTTGAATAGGTAAGCAAAACACAGTGGGTCTTCTTTTATTTTCATTCATCAAGGTTCTAAAAAAGCTCTGAAATCTGAATGGAGAAATCGAGAATTTTCTGATTTTAAAAAAGGAGCATAACCGCTTCAAATCAGAGATTTCAAAATCGGTCCTAGTAAAGTTAGTGAGTTCTGGAGAGCAGAGAAAGTGAGAAAGCTGAAGAAATCAGTGTTGAACTATTTTTGAGGGTGTTTCAAAGTTTTTCAACATGATACAGGGTGTTCTCAAACAAAAATGCCCTTTGTATAGACCATTTGAATGAGGAGGCGTCAAAACGCAAGGGCCTTCCGAAGAAAAAGTCACTACGCTCTTACTATCGGGTTGGTGAGGGGCTGATTAGGTTTTTTGGAAAGCCGAAGACTTGTTTTACTGGGGAAAAAAGTTTCTGGTTCGAAAACGAAGTTTCTTTGAAGATATGATTTTTCGAATCTCAAGAGAAAAAAATCTTGATTTTCACGATTTTTTTGGTTTTTTTGCTCCCAAATCCGGTCTGACTTGAGCAAATAAGTTCTTTTCGGGAAAAAAGTTACTGCGTAGCTATTTGAAATTTTCGCAAAGTTTCAAGTCATTTGAGCCACTTTCAGAGAAGTTATGCTCGAATAACCACTTTGAAATACCTTTATGGCCAGTACTGTATAATTGAACTAACTTGAAAAAATGGTACTTTTTCGAAAAGAGATTTTCTACCCTTGGCGTTTCCAAAAATTCGCTTTTCTGGCCTTTCTCGGGACCAAGAAGCTTCATTTCTTCCCTCTCCCTTTTTAAACTCCTAAAAAGACTCCC
>CAJGYM010000210.1:0-71059 GCA_904845305.1 Caenorhabditis auriculariae | reverse complement strand
TTCAATGACAATTATTTCGCGTGATTGAATAAATTAGCTCAAACGCTAAAGGCCGCAAAGTTGCTCTATTGATAAGCGCCCTTTTGAAAATTTGAATTTTTTCGATTTGTTTTTTTTTCTTTTTTTGTATTTTAGTTTGTATTTTTGATTTATATTCAAAAAAACTCCATTTCCCGTGAAATACGGATTTCGATGAGTGCAGGAGTCATGATTGCTGAGAGCGGTCAGTTTTTAACAACAATTTTTGAAGCTTTTTTTCAAAAAATAATATTTATTTTTGGTTATGTTCTTTGAATGTTTTCAAAAATTTTGTTCAATTGAATAGAAGTGGAATGAATTATTTTTTAAAGCCCAAACGTTTTCGTCTATTTTCTTCATTTTTATTGAAATCTTTACGAGAAATAAGGAAATTAAGGATAATTTATGTTTTTTTGTGAGCTCTACTTTCAACTTTGAAGTCTTGAGACTTTTCAAATTTAAAATTTTTTTCGTTCGAGAAAAGGGATGTGGATTTTTTTAAAATTTTTTACGGAAACTCTGCAAAATTAGAGTACCTGAAATATTATTTAAACTAGTAAGTTTCACTTCAGAGCCCTCATCTTGCTAAATTTCAATTTTCCCCTTCTCAAATTCATCTTTTTTTGTCCGCCACCATGAAATTACAGAGAATAATGTGAGGTCGTTCTCGTTTCCGTTCAATTTAGAAGAGAGAAAAAAAAACGTTTCAATTTCGAATGTGCCGGCGCCAGACGATGAACGATTGCGAGCCGCCGAGGCGACGGCTCATCGGAGATGGAAAAATGTGCGCCACGGCTAATCGAGTGTGAACAACCCAATGGCCCATCTCACTTGCATGGGACCACGGAAGTTGACAAAAGGCCTTTTTTTGAGATAGAGAAAATGTACGGTAGGAAGTTTCATTCATCGGTTTTTTTTGGCGAAGAAAAAAAATTTTCAGGATTTTAACGATTTTATAGTAAGATGGTTCTGAGTAATTTGCCTCGTTATTTTTTTTTCAGAAGAATATTTGAAAATCTACCGTATCCACAGCTTCGTTTCGAGACCTGTAAAATAAGGATACATGGTTTTTGGCGGAAAAAAACGTGAAAAGGAATTTTTTTCAAACGTAATGCTTCTCGATCCGAATTTTGGAGGGGAACCGGTGAATTTTCTTAAAAGATGGGCCTCATTTTGAAAAATTTAAGGCTCAAAATAATTTTTTTAACGGAAGCAGAAAATTTTTAATGAGTATACGGTAGTTACTGGCGTAATTTTTGATAAATCCTGGTTTTTTAAAATTCAAATTACAGCCAACAACTATTTTTAAACGTATTTTTAAACTATTAAACTATTTTTAAAAGGTACCTAGATCGAAATGACGTCATTTTTTTCAATGAAAGCTTAGAAGTAATTAAAACTGACGTATAATATGGCTTTTTTAGTTGAAAAATGGTTCTTTTTGGACTTTTTTCTGGCTGGAATTAACGCTCAAACTAGCAGAAACCTCAACTTCTTGCAAGGAAGAGAGAAACTTTACAATAAACCTTCTCCAATGGAAACACTGTAGGAGCGGAAGCAGAGCTTATCAAAATACGGTCACGGCAATCATTGATAAGACTGATGGGAAAGGAAAACACGGGGGCGATGTGATCGCATCAATCACGGGCGGCTGTCAAAAAGACGACGTCGCCAAACACCCCCCGAAGGCGAACGCATTCGTCAATGCAGAAGACGAACTTCCGATTCTGCTCCCAGTCCAAAGTTTGACAAGGACTTTGTTGGAATTCGTTCTGACGGTTCTTTGGTTCTCCAAGCAGCTGGTCTCGAAATTCGGCTATTACTATTCCAAGAAGGGCTTTCTTGATCAACGACGGTTCCGTGAACCGGACAAAAGCTTTAACCATCATTCAGCACAGAATCTTATCTGAAGGCTGAATAAATGTATAAAAAAAGTCTTCTTGGGTGGAATTTTCAAACTTTGATTTTTTTCTTTATTTTTTACTACGTAGTTTTCTAAAGAAAGGATTTTTTCAATTTCTCGAGTAGAAAAAAAAGAAGCCACAGTTTCTTGTGAAAGAAAAAAACTTTTACAATGAAAGAATTATTATTTTTGAGCCGTCTTTTTCCGGATTTTCAACTAGTTTTAATGACGCCCTATGAACATTTTTTTCAAAGAAAAATTTCACTTATCCAGCCGAAAAAAAGTTTTGGTTTCTTTTTTTGAAAAAAATTTTATATGTATTTCAATCAATATTTTTTTCAATATTTATTGGTTGTTTTAGTCAGATGGAATCGACTTTTAGAGATTAAAAGTTTATAATTGTGGATTTCAGCTATTTTTTTGATGTCGTTTCAGTTTTTTTGGAGAAAATTCACTTTTTTTTCAATGGAATAAGTAAAGCTCCAGTTTGACTCAAAAAAATGGACCTTTAAAGAAAAATTTTTTTCCATTTTTTTAATAGCTTTCTGTTGAATATGGTCTATTCATTATATAGGGATTATTTAGAAACTCTATTTTGAAAGTGTTCTTTTTTTAAGCTCTTATATCTCTTAAAAAAAGCTCTCGAAAAATTAAAGCAAGAATTTTAAAATAGATAAAATAATGGAAATGACATTTGGCTCGATCAATCCACTAGAAAATTTTGAAAAAGTCTAAAAAAAACCCTTTTTTCAACATAATTTTCGAAATCACGACCAACTTTCTTCTCATTTTGAATCCATCATGTCACTTTTGAAAATCGCCTGGTGTCTTTAATCAAAGGCAGCTGCGCGGTAAGACGCCGGTCTGGATTGGGTCGTAAATACCGGGAGATGAGCCGAGTTACGTGTCCCTTCAGATGTTCGCCGCCGCGCCTCAGAAGATGTCGTTGGGCCCGACAGAAAATGAATGATTTTAGGCCTTTCACGTCGACATTTACGAGCAGCCCCGGGCTTTACAATCTCAGATTTACCGCCTCCGACCGGCCCGTTTCTGTTGTTTACGACGTCGTGTCGGCACAAGTTAGGCCCGCTGTAAATCTGCACCGTTTAGGGCTTCCGGTGACGTTCTCGGTTGTTTACCGGTTGCCAGGATCTTGTTAGATCGATAATTTCTCCCTGTAGGTTTTTTTTTTTGTAGAAAAAACAAGGAAAAGTGGCAATTTTTATTTTCAAACGTTTTTCATAGGGGTCTGATACATTATTCAAAAGCTAAACTGAACTTTAGAATTTTTCAAAGAAATCTTAAAAATTTTTGAGGACCCAACGACACCCTGGAAACACAAAAATTTAATTTTGCAAAAAGCTTACGCAAGCCGAATTCCCAAGCCGTCTCCGATCCAAGTACTACCGGCTCTCAAAGTTGCTTAACTTGCCAGATCGGACGGGATGCACCCAGTTTCGTGGACTATATCGCAGCGAGTGGCGCGACATAGCAGCGACATATCTCGCTGCCATCTCGCTCAGCTCTAGCAAACTCCCGGCGCGATATCGGCGCGAGGTCGCGGATTATCGATTGGTCACTATTTACGTGCCATCAAAATTTTACTTGAATTGTTTAATTTTTCGTGTGTTATATTCTCTCTGATTTTTTTTATGTCTATTTTTTTCACTTAATATTTCTAAAATGTTAATTTTACAACTAATGTAACGCTCATACAGTACCGTCAGAAGAGGAAAAATATTTTTCGCTCACAACTTCCTCGTATAGAGCTCAATCTTTCTGAAACTTTTTCAGCTGTGTTTCTAAGTTTTCACCACGGTGTTACAATCAACAGTCATCATATTTCCAGAGAGTTTCAAAAGGGTGAAATCCCATTAAAGAAAGTTGTGATTTAAAAAAAGCGTTTTTGTATATATTTTGACGGCACTGCACACCTTTCTTGAATTTGAAAGTCCTTTTTTCGCATTTTTTTTTCATGTTTTAACCAATAATTTCAGGTTATTAGTACTTCAAAAACATCTAACATTTTTTTTTCGATCAATAAAAGTCAAGAAAGATCCGTGGGAGATGGCACCGAAACTTTGCTTTTGGATACAATCAATAAGATTCTTGGTAAACTATTTTTGAAACAGTATATCCATTTTTGCTTGAAGATATGATTTGCACTTTGGCGTCGATGGGTAAGGAAAAGAAGAAATGAGGCATGATTTCGAGAAAGCACGAACTGCTGTCTTGATACAGTCGCTCCTGTGAGTTATTCTCTTATTCAAGGTTGGACTTTTTTCAGTATTTCTCTTTTTTACCGGTTTTATCATTTAGAAAAGTTCTTGACGCAGCAAATGAAGGATATGCCGAAAACTATCAAGTCAAAGCTTACAGTAACATTTTTAAGGGAACTTAGGGTCAATCTGATTGTTTAGCTTAATTTTCTTTTTCAAAACTTCTTTCATTTTCATTTCGAGCCTCCCTCCTTTATTTTTTTTTTCTAATTTGAACTTTTAAAGATCATCTACGAGCTTACAATCGGTTTACTTTTCTGTTTTTATTGAAACTACTCTTTTCCTAGTCACATTTTTCCCTATGAAAAAAATAAACGATACACATGTTTTTTTCCTCATATTGTCCTTTTTTTATTCTTACTTGAAGCTTCACTCTTTCGCCTCAATTCAATCTTCTTCAGATTTGTACATACTTTCAGTTTACTTCGAATTCGAAAATGTATCATCAATTATTTGGAAATTTCTTTAATGCTCTCAAGTTTTTCATTTAAATATATTGTTTATATTAAATAAAAAGTAAAAGAAGGTTGATAAAGACCGATATGTTATCATGTACAACCCAATAAAAGTATGAAGCATAGAAAGCAAATCAAGAAAAGCCCAATCGAGCTAAAAAAATTTTTTTTGAAAGAGCGACATAGCAGCGAGATGTGAGCGACCTTGCGCCGAGAGGGGAGGGATATAGCTCGCGGCTCCCCCGCGATATAGCGTTTCTCTCGCTGCGACCTCGTCCGTAAAACTGGGTGTGGCGTGTTTTCAACGTGATATGGTCGTAAGCGACCGCCTAGGACAGTTTTGGAGCTATGATTGGTTTCTAACTAGGGAGCGTTTTTCACCCCCTGTTTGAAATTTTGATGAAACTTCGCTGAAGTGTGCTGTTAGAACTTCTGATTCCAGAACAAGAAAAAAAAAATTTTCGCAATGGATCTCGTTTTCTAGACACTTCAAAATCTTTTGAAATAGCCCTTTTTGACAAAATTTGTGAATTTTGCGGACTTTGAAGCTCTATCACTCGAAAACAAGATCTTTTGCGAGACATTTCCTTTATGTTCTGCAATCAGGAGGTCCTAAAATACACTTCAGCAAAGTTTCATCAAAAGTTCAAGAGGGGGGGGAGAATCCTCAGGACTATGCTAAAGCCGGAAAAAACAGCTCTGGCTGGAATTTCACGATTTCTGATCAAATTCACGATGAAAATCGAAACTTTCTTCTAAAATTCAGCGGGTCAGGTCTTGCAAAACCCTCAGGACTCCCCCAAAATCCAGAAAAGAAGCTTTGACCCTTGTTATTCAAGCTCTAGGCCAAGATTTCACGATTTTTGGCCAAAATCACGGTAAAATTCGAAACTGCCCAACTCAGTTTTTCCGGCTCAAGGTCTGGAAAAATACTCGAGATCAAGAAAATAGAAGCTCTTATCATTCTAATAAACAGTCCAGGCGAAATTTCACTACTTCTGTTCAAATTTATGGTGAATTTCGAAGCTCCCCCTCCCTTCCCAACTCAGTTTTTTTCCGGCATCGGAAGATACTCAGGATTGCGCCAAAACACGCAATAAATCGGGCCAGCGAGGATGGACGATGAGCGGCGACATCAAAACGCAGACGGTGATTAACGGCGTCACATCGAGAGAAGAAGGGGGGAGAGCATTGTCAAAATGTCACATGAAAGCTCCCATGACAAATGACAAGGAATCTCGGGAGGAATTTCCTCGCGAGAGTTGCGTCCGGAGAAGATCTCCAGTCTGGGTAATAAATGTGCCGACTGCCGTGACGGATCGTCCCTTTTTTGTTTCTTTTCCCCAGGCTAAATCTACGCATTCCGTCTTGCAAGACGGATGATCATCGCCATTTTCCCCCTTTTTGTTGCCCAAAATTGCTTCGGCTGAATTTTGGAATCGGTTCGGAGATTGATCTTCTCCCGTTTCTATGGGAAATCAGGAGACGTGTTGAAAAAATGATTAGGGTCAGGATTTTCTACAGAACGGGGGGATTTCGGGTCATATTTGAGGATTAAGCTTGAGATTGAACAAATTTGATCTCTGTGTCATTTTATTCACATAAATACATAGGCAAAGTCGGAAAGGGTGGAAAAGGCTCCATTGAAAAAAAGGAACAAAGGCTCCATTTTTGCTGCCTTTTTGGGCCCTTTTCTCAGCCCTTATGCACCCTTTTTGCAGCCTCTCCCATTTTCCACCATTTCTCGAAATCTCTACAATTCTAGAAAAAATGGAAGGCTTTATAAAGCAGCCCTTTTTGTCGCCTTTTTGCGGCCTTTCTGCGGTCTTTTTGCTGCCTTTTTTGAGTCTTTCCCCTTCTGCAGCCATTATTCATCGTTCCGACTTTGCCCCAGTAGAATGAATGCAGAATTTTCCAGGCCTGAAATTTGAAAAAAAAAACTGCAATTTCGACAAACCTTTTCCAAGAAAGGAACCAAACTAAAACAGAAAAATTATGAGAAAGTTAATTTTTTTAAATTCCGTAAGTCAAGACCATGTTCAAACGAAACTTGAGAGATTTCTAATTTCAACCAGGAAGGAACTTTGAACTTTGAAGCGTTCCGAATCGCTTCCAAAACCCCTTAAAATTTTCCAAAATGTCTCGAGTTTTAAAAGTGGAACCTCGTTAAGTTTCATGGCTTTGTTTGTAAGGTGTTTCTTCCCAAGAACAACACCCAGGAGTCAAACTTCAGACGTTTTAAAATTCCTCGGAAGTTCGATATTTGAAAAAAAATTGAAAGGCCCTATAGGGACCGCTTTAGTGGCTTGAGAGCCCGACCCTGAGCCCCTAGAAGGAACTTCCTTAAATTAACCTCTATAGGGAGCACTTTCTCAGTCCTTGTAGTGAATGTTCTTTCACGTAGACCCTATAGGGACCCCTCTGACGTTCTTGAGAGAATTTTCCGAGCTAAAATCGGACCATGTACCCCTTGTGAATTTCGCCTTACCCCTAGTCCCTATAGGGACCACTCTGACGTTCCTAAGTGAATTTTTAAACCGAAAATCGGACCAGGAACCCCTTCTGAATGTCACCTTTATCCTAGCCCCTTTAGGGACCACTCTGACGTTCCCTGACTGAATTTTTAAACCAAAAATTGGATCAGGGACCCCTTACGAATGTCGCCTTTCCCATAGACCCTATGGGGACCCCTCTGAGGTTCCTAAGCGAAAGCGAAACCCGAACCAAGGACCCCTTCTACATGTCGCCTTTCCCCTAGTCCCTATAGGGACCACTCTGACGTTCCTAAGTGGACTTTTAGACCGAAAATTGGACCAAGGACCCCTTATGAAAGTCGCATTTCCCCTAGACCCTATAGGGACCCCTCTGACGTTCCTAAGTGGATTTTTAGACCGAAAATTGGATCAGAGACCTCTTGTGAATGTCGCCTTTCCCCTATTCCCTACAGGGACCACTCTGAAGTTCCTAAGTGGATTTTTAGGCCGAAGATCGGACTTAGGAACCTCTTATAAATTTCGACTTTCCCCTAATCCCTCCAGGGACCACTCTGACGTTCCTGAGCGAGACCGAAACCCGAACCAAGGACCCCTTTTTGAATGTCGCCTTCAGCACGCCAATCAAACAATCGCATTTCCAAGAGTGATTCCGACGGAAAAGAAGAGGCGATTTTCGCCATTTACTCGAAATGATGAGACGAGGCGGATGTTTTATGTTTATGTGGATGGGCCCCGATGGCAGTTGTCGGAAGCCGTTAAGGCTGACACGCGCAACGACGTCGTCAACGCTTCTTCTTCTTCCCCCGGCGTCGTCGTCGAATGACCGTCGTTCAAAAGTGTCGACAAATGAGCTTCCCTGAAACGTTTATTAGCTCGAGGTGGTTGCAGACAATGCGCTTGTTGCTTTGAGTCAAGTCTGTTCGGATTTTGAATTAAAAGCTCCGCCCCTAATGACGCGATAAACCAATCAGAAATAAAAATATTTAGAGAGCGTTTCCGAAAGACGTCATTGTAATTGAAATTCGAAATCCGGTGAGAATACAGTAGCAAAAGGAAGATCGAAGCAACAACAACGAATAATAAAAACGAATGTAAAACACTAAAAAATAGTTTCTGTGAAACGTATATTGTCGGCGGTTTGAAACATCGAATTTCTGATTTTTCGGATTAATATTGAAAATGAATGTTGAAATCACCGATTTTCATCGCGATTTGTGATAAAAACAGTACAAGAAGCCTTACTTTTAAAAGTTTCGAGGTTAAGAAAGCTAAAAAAAAATCGCAGTTTTGAATTTACGAGCATTTTAGAGCATGTACGCTCCACGGAGAAAAATGTTCAAATTTTTTTGAAGTTTTTTTCATATAACTTTTCTTCCTTTCCAGTTCTAGTTTATTCTAGTTTACGTCTTTTTTTTCGATTAAAAATTTATTATATCTTCATTTCCGTTCTCGCCAGAAGAGAATAGTTCTTTTTTTCAAATTGAAAAGAAACATTTATTAATTTCCTTTTCTTGAGTCACGATTGAAAACGAAAAACCGAGGATTTTCCTGGGAAGTTTTAATAAAATTTCAGAATCGATAAAAAAACGATTAAAAAAGATTCTGTTTGATAGTTTTTCGTTTAAGCTTTGTTAAATTTTTTCGTGTTTGTGTTTTTTTTTTCTCGCAAGTAATAAATTCAGAGAACGGTCGGGATAAAGTCAAAGATGCTCTCAAAGTTTTCGAAGCCTTCAAATACATGGAGAAAAAAGGTTCGTATTATTTCCATTCGTTTTTTTCCAGCTTTTTTTATTAAACGATCGCTGTGTAAAAAAATAGTGTTTGTGTTTCATGTAACTATATGAATTCCTCATAGAAAGTCCAATTTTCAATTTTAAAACTCAAAAAAAAACCTAAAAATTCTACATTTTCCTATCCAAGCAAAGATGGATGATCCCCTTGTTCCAAACTTAAATCGACGAATTTCCAAGCCTCCTCTTCTTCCAGCCCAAAGACTTATGGTCTATTTGGCGATTGTTATGAGCCCGAGGCTGCCCATAAAACATCTTCTCCTTCGGCCTCAAATCGCTCATTCGCCACTAATTTATGGGCGCGCGCCTAACGCGTTTTTGTATTTATGACCCTTCAGGGCCTACTCGATTTCAGCCACTCTTTCTTTTTTTCCCTTGTCCTCCGTTTGAAGAAGCGTCTTCCAAACAACCATCAAATGGCCGTATAAACACCGTTTTTATTGCCCATTTAATGAGGCTGGCTGTGTATCCGGCGGCTTGATTTTGATGATATTGGCTGCGCATCAACTCGAATTCCGAGAATGATTGATTGTGGCTTTGTTATAATTTTGAAAGAGCCTAGTGTAAAGAATTTTTTGAGTTAACTCCGTATCTTTTTTACCTTTTTATTTGGCTGCGCATCAACTTAAAGTGCAAGGAAAGTTGGCTGATGAAAAAAGCTTTCTTTATAATTTTTGAAAAACCTTGATAAAAAAGTTTCATTTTATTTTTACGGGAGTTGGCTCCGTATATTTTGACTCCTGATTTGGCTGCGCATCAACTCAAATGACAAGGATAGTTGGTTGAGACCTTTTTTTAATAATTTGACAGACTGATTTTTAAAAAAATTTGATTTTTTGCGAAATCCCTTGAAAGCGTTAGAAATTTAAATATGCGCGAAAAATTTCATTTCTCAAGGACCATTTTTTAAAATTTTCTTCTTTAAAAGGTTGCATTAGAGTTGATGCGCAGCCAAATAAAAACTCTGATCAAAACTTCAAATCCTACAGTATACCAATATTGTTTGATTTTCAAGATTCTGAGGCAAGAATATGCTTCTCAAGCCACATTTTATCGACAAATTCGGCTAATTCTACAGTATACCAATATTCTGTAGCTTTTAAGCTTCTCAGGCTAGAAAAATTGAGATTTTTCAACTCTATCAAAATATCTGATTTAACGAAAACCTTAACTCCTACAGTAACCTGACGGTTTGAGAGCTTCCGGTCTTTGTCAAATGCCAAAAAAAAAAGGTTTTTGTGTGGTATTTGCTCAGTCTTCTCCTCACAATCGTAACCTTTCCTCCGCCTTTTTTGTTTGGTTCTCAGCGGCGTCCTGCCGTTTTCACACCTTTGTGACGCAAAGAACCTTTACGAGTGGGCTAAGGACGTGTACCTAAAAGTTTACACCCGATGACAAATTTCTTCTTCTTTTTTTGCCGTCCCTTTCATCTTCCCTTTGACATTTGAGCTCACTGAGTAATTTGAGATTTTTGCAAGTTGTCAATGACATTTGACACAAGGAAAGTCGAGAAGCTGCAGATATTCAATCACTTTTTTTTGTAGGTGAAAACGAACGCTTTTGGAGAAATCGGATAGGATTTTTTTTGCGGCCGAGTATCGAGTTTAGCTATTTGGCTGCGCATCGACTGACTTTTTCGAGTTAACTATTTGGCTGCGCAGCGACTGACTTTTAGCGATTTTTGTAGATTTTTTGAAAGTACTTCCTGTAGTCTAGAACGGCCAGAAACGATATCTAAATCGACTCTTCGCCTTAAGACCCGTTTTGAAACAAGTCTATGCGCCTTTAAACTAATGTCATCGACTGATTTTTAGTGATTTCTTGTAAATTTTTCAGAAGTACTTCCTGTAGTCTAGAACGGTCTGAAATTATACTGTAAACCACTCTTCGCCTTAAGACCCGTTTTGGAACGAGTCTATGCGCCTTTAAACTACTGTCGTCGATTGACTTTTAACAATTCTTGTAAATTTTTCAGAAATACTTTCTGGAATCTAGAACGGCCAGAAATGATTCTAAAATCGACTCTCTACCTCAAGACCCGTTTTGAAAAAAGCCCATGCGCCTTTAAACTACGGTCGTTTTTTCTTTAAATTTAAGTTTTTGTTGCAAATCTTGACCTTATTTAGAATTCTTAGATTTTTTAAAAAGTTTCACGACCCCTCCATCTTGTTACAAAACCATCTTTGCAAGAAAAAAAAACTGAACGGTAACCCAAAACTTTTGGGTCGGAAGGAAAGAAACGGTTGAACCGAAACGCGACACCGACGGACCCGGCGTCGGGTTTCAGCATATTGTTCAGCAGCTCCTGGTTGGCCAGGTGTTTCTGTTGTTCCTAGGAAAAGTAAGCTTGGAGGAATGTTGTCTCCATGGATAATGGAGGAGTAAAATAAAATTATTTTGAGCTTTTTGATCGAAAAAAAATTGAGATGGTTTCGAAAAAAGTTGTTAAATATGGATTATGCTATGGGAAAGCCTGATGAAATCCATTTTTTTTTCTTGGAAAAGTAAGCTTGAAGGAACGTGTGCTCCATGGATAATGGAGGAGAGAAAAAAGGGATTATTTTGCGGGTTTTTTGGATCGGAAATTTGATTTTTCTATAGAAAAGCCTGAGGATATTCTTTTTTTATTCTTGGAAAAGCAAGATTGAAGGAATGTGTGCTCCAGGGATAACGCAGAAATAAAGGAATACTGTAATTTTCGGGCTTTTTGGAAAATTCTATGGAAATTTGAGAGAATGATTTTTTTTTTTCCTCGGTAATGTGGAAGAGACTGATGGAAAATGGGCTCAAAATATTAATTTCTCATCCTAGAAGTTTTGCTCGTGGAAAGTGTGCTCCATGGATAACTAAAAACCGAAGAGATCATTTTTGAGTTTCCGGATAGGTTTTAAGAAAAAAAGTCGAGGAAGTCGGACTGTTAGAAGGTTTTTAAGGTTTTTAACCGTGGAAAAAGTCAACTTTGAGGAATGTGTGCTCCATGGATAATGCTTGAAAGCTTAAGATTTCCTTCTTCCGAAAAAATTTAGGAAATTTGAGTCTTTCATTCTGTTTTTTTAAATAATTCTGGTCTTTAAAAAAATATTTTTACGATCCTAATTGCCGCAAAACTCTTCTCACCACGGATATACAATTTTTGAGCCTTCTACGAAGAAAATTGGCCGAAATTAGCGTTTCTACCACTGCTCGGTAAACCCTTTTGCCACACATAATTGCGTGCAACTTTGTCCGGCGACCTTCCGTCACCGAATAAAAGAGTGGCGCGAGTAACACCTAGCGTCCGGTTGCGCAATCCCTCCGTCGATTATGACGCAACGGCGCAAGGGAAGCGGATGGAGGACACCCGTCTCCTTACCGGAAGACACCCGCAGCTCCAATTACCGTCGATCCACATGTTTTTTCGGCGGTTGTTTGCATTGGGGCGAGCATTGCCAACATTAATTGGCCGTTTTGTTGGACCATTAGAAAATTGGTGGTATTCTTGGACAATAACACTGAAATAGAGAAAATGGGATTTTTTGTTGTTTTGACAAGAAAAGGGACTGAAATTAAAAAGTTAAACTAAAGAATTAATCAAAATTATTTTATCCATCTTTTTTTGTGAAAAGTATGTGATTATGGGGTAATTAAAAAAATTCTAATCGAAAATACTTTCATATAGGTAGAGATACAGTAATATTAGTTTAATTGGAATCGATTTTTTTTTTTTGGCTGATTTGACCAAATTGAAAAAAAAAATTTCGATTCGTTTTAAGCTTGAAATTCTAGATAGCCTGCTTGTAACCGTGAAGCTTGCTCGAAAAATTTGAGAAATTCCATGAAAGGATTTTTTTGAAAAAAACATAAATTTACATAAGCCCTGATTTTTTTCCTATCACTTCTCCAAAATTGGAATTTTTTTGCGAGCTTCTGTGAAGAGCTTCAATTTTCAACATTTTTTTGTAGTTATACCAAAAAAACCCCCCACCTCAAGCATTATTTAAGACCTATATATGTCTCATTAGTGCCGCGAAACCATTATTCTTCGTCTCATCTCAAATTAGCCGAGCTAAACCCTCCAATTTCCGGCCTTTTTTTTTCTTGGCTCCTGCTGAATTTCTTTTCCGATTTATTGATCGCCAGCCGCGATTTGACTGATGGCTGTCGGCATTTTTATTAATGTGAGAAAAGTGGCAATTTTCGGCGACACACCTACGTATTCATTAGAGGGACGGAACGTCTTGGGAAAGTGCTCCGCAATAAATTCGTCGCCCTCCAATTATTTATGGCCATTTTTTCCCCTTTTCAAATCAAATTTATGGGCCGGTTTTGGAACGTGGGAAGGTTTTCAAAAGGTTCGAATGATTCATTTGCTTTGTTAGAAAGAAATATGTGGTCGTGAGATTAAATATGCACTTTCCTGACGATTTTGAAGAAAATAGGCAATTTCTCACTATCAACCTTGCTTAGAAGCCAAAGGATAACTCCAAAACTGTCCAAGGCGGTCGCTTACGACCACATCACGTTGAAAACACGCCATCCCGTTCGATCTGGCAAGTTAAGCAACGTTGAGAGCCGGTAGTACTTGGATCGGAGACGGCTTGGGAATTCGGCTTGCCGTAAGCTTTCTTTTTTGCGAAAGTGAAATATTTTATCCACAATTTGGATGGTTTCTTTAAAAACTTCATTTTAGCTCTCGTTTAATTTATCAGACCTTGTCAGCCATTGTTTAAGGAATTTTGCGAAATTCGTAAAAATCTTCAAAATGATTTTTTAAACTATGGCTCTCCATATTTTTCCGGTTTTTACTAGCTTAAAACCTTCTTCTTTCTTAGATCAGATCCTTATTTCAAACGAAAATTGGAAGTTGATGACCTCCAGGAAAGTTATCATTGCTCATTTTAAGTAAAAATCTGTAAGCTCAACTGATTTCCGTGAAAAGATAGCTTCTAGAAAGTTTATTTTTTCTCTTTTTTTTTGTAAATTTTTTTTCTTCAAAAATAGAAATTTAGGGCCCCCAGAACTCTTTTTCCGATTTTTCAAAACTATTCCCTCTATCAAAAATAAGTTGATGGCCTGCAGTATGTTTAGGTAATTTTATTTCCTAAGGATATCCTCCGAACTCCTCTTTTTTTCGCTATATTTGAACCTTCATCTCCCAAAAATGGAAGTTGATGACCCAGCGACACCTTAGAAATACATGGTGTGCTCATTGCTGACATCACAAGGACTCGTTGGAGCGACGTACGCGTCGAAGAAGACGAGGCACAGTGACAGGCGTGTGATGGATTACAAGTGTCAGATAAACGATGGGTTCTGTCGCTCGGCGTCCCGTTTGAACTGCCCGCCAAGCCGGTGTGTGTGTGCCCACGTCTTCTTCGTCTTCTTCTTCAACCTGTCAATCAGATGAGCCCGACGACGTTCCGACGTTCAGGCGACTACAGTAATTAAGGCTCTCAAGGGTGACTGACGTGGGAAACTTTTTCCGAAGTCGTGTTTCTGACCGGTAGTTGGAAGGATTGCCGACGTTTTTGAAGATGCTTGGAAGGTTTTTGGATAGGTTTAAGGAAAGGGATTGGTTTGAAGAACTTTAGATGGGTTTAAAGTTAGGAATCGGGTTGAAGAGCTAATTTCATTTTCTCCTGACAAAAAGTTTCGCGATCATCGGTCGAGCTCATGAGAGTTTATCTATGAAATCGTAGGATGGAAGTTTTGGCTCGATTTATTGAAAAAATTTTATTTTTAGTTAGCGTTATATGAATAAAACATATAAACAGAGGATTAAAAGATCAAGCTTGTCTTTTTAATTTTAAAGTCTGAACAAAAACTGAGATACCCTAAAGGGACCACTTGAGCTTAGGGGCCTAGGAACCGAACCCTGGACCGCTAGAAGGACCACTTAAACTCCCATATGGGACTCTTTTTTGACCCCTAACCCCTACAGGGATCACTATGGAGTATACATCTCAGTTTCAAGTGGTTTTAGAAGTTCTCTGACCTTTCCCAGGCTTTGGAACAAGCCTTTGAACTTTTGAAAGGTCCTTATTTATTTTATTCATAAAGTTATAAGGTTTCAGGCCATAGACGGTAGCATTCCACCAAATGGCCTTTATTTTCAAATGAACTCATTGAAAAAAAGACAAACAACCCTCTTGAAATGGAAATATGTACTTAATTGTGGACGGCATTGCCATCCGTCAATCGTCACAAAACTCATTAGAGCCATAACCGGCTGTCAAGCGACGTCACACGCGAAATCAGCGACGTCGGATCGCTTTGTGCTGCGGACGAGGGTCACGTCCGAAACAGACCCCCTAACTTGACCACTTGGCGGTCTCTTTGGCCTGTCAGTCCATTGTGTGGAGACACCTGTCAGCTTGCCCAAGAAGAGGATGCGGTAGTTTTGCGAGTCCAGGGTTTTGGGATTTTCGGGTTTGCGAGTCTCGTATTTTTTGGGGGTTTTGGGGTTTTTGGGCTTCAGTTTTGTGAGTATAGTGGTTTTGTGAGTTTGAGACTTTGCGACTACGAATTTTAGAGTTCGGTTAGCTTGACTCAGAGATTTTCTTCAGAATGGAGTGTATTGGAAGAAAGAGATGTCTTCAGAAGTAATCGGGAAAAAAGATCTGAAGTAGCTTTTTAAGTCTAAAAACTGTGGACTAGAGTTGCAAAGCGTGTTTTTTAAAAAAAGCGAGTCCAGAGCTTGGTTTTCGGAAGTTTGAGATCTGCGAAATTCTGAAAATCTTTATATATTTGAGATTGGAAGCTTAATATTCTCGGCCGGTATCTACTACACTGAACAGAATCAGAAGAGCAATTTTAGAAAATTCTCATTTTTCGAGTACCTCTACTAAAAATTCAGAATTGCATGCAAACCTCCATAATATCTGGAAATCTCCACAAAATAAATTCGCACTGGAACCGAAGGTCGACAACGGTTCTTTCCCAAGACATCAAGGGCCTGTGTCTGGGATTTGACGGATCGCCGTCAATTTGTAATTAATAAAGGACGCAGCGTCGTCGTTTTGTGTTGTTGTGCTGAGCGTTTGGGCGTGTTGTATGTGCTGAAATCAATCAGCCGGCGGCTCGTCGCTTTTACCGTTGTCCAACCGGACAGACAGCGACACGCGCGTCCGGCCTCGACGATTAATTGCCGCCTCGCAGCCTCGTCGTCCCTTCTTCGCAACTTGAGCACCGGCTCCAGCGATTTATGGCTCATCCCCCCGTCCGACGTTCATGTTGTCCAGAACGGCTGCCTCGGGTTTTATCGCTTTCGAGGTGTTTGGGTAGCCATCAGTACTGGAAGCTGCCTGAACGTCTGCCTCGGTTTATCGCTTTCGAGGAATTTTGGGTAGCCATCAGTACTGGAAGCTGCCTGAACGTCTGCCTCGGTTTATCGCTTTCGAGGAATTTTGGGTAGTCATCAGTACTAGAAGTCACCAGAACGGCTGCTTCGGTTTATCGTTACGGATGGTTGAGGAGTTTTGGGTGCTTGAGAATAAGGTACTCAAAACATCTTTTTGAAAGGCAGGGTATGTTTTTGGTTATCAGGAGCTTTTGCGGTTCATAATGTCCAGAACTTCTTCTTTAGTTTATCGCTTTCGGATGGATGATAATTTTGGGTAGTCGTCAGTACAAGAAGTCTTCTTTAAGAACGTGGAGTCATTCATTTCGAAGAACATGTTGTCAGGGGCTTTCGAGTTCATCCTTTTGGGTTAATGTTGTTCGGAAGGTCCGCTTCGATTAATCGCTTTTGGATAATCGTGAAGTTTGGATTGTCATCAGTACAACAAGTCTTCTTTGAGAACGTGGAGTCATTCCTCTGGAGGACCATTTTATGAGGACCTTTTGGTTTTCATCTTCTGGATAGTCTTTTTTAAAAATCGAAACTTTAGGGTATTTATATTTTGTAGCTCTTTATCGATTGCATCAGTTTATCGGTGTCGGATAGTCGTAGAGCTTGAGTCCTAACAGAATCCTTCTTCGTGAAGTTGCAACTTTAGTGAGTCCTTTCCTCGTAAATTAACGAGCGATTTATGGCTCAATCACGCCGGGAAGCTCTCAGTAGCATCTGCTTTAGTTTACTGCGTTAGGTGGAATTTTTAAATAGGATAGGTTGGAGATACTTATAAATTCCGAGAGGGAAGGGATTTTTTGAATTTTCAGGCCGTCATCCTGGAGAAATCCAAAAGACCTTCATAAACACCTCAAATAGGACTATTTATGAACGGAAACAGAACCAGGTGAAAAAGTGTCAAGTGCCTCGTCGGGCGGCGGACTTTCTTGGCCCCTTCCTCTTACCATTGAGCACAAATATACACCTTTTGTTTATGTAGTCTGCAACTTTGGGTACAAACACTTTGGTCGGAAACTTTAGAAGGGGCTGGAGATGACCCACTTGGCGGAGGGCCGGATTACCTCCTTTTGGGCTTTCGAGAGGATTTAAAGGTGTTTGCTCGGCGGCACACCTGTCCCGTTCGGCTTTATTTACAGTAGCCGTGTAATTTGTGCCTTTGATTATACTCTCCTCGGTTGGGTTGGCGCAAGTCGGCGGATTATGCACGACGAGGGTCATAGTTGAAGGAGATTTCGGGCTCGTTTGGATAGTATTGATGAGTAGGAATGGGTGAAAATATATATTGAGGTTTGAAGTCGTTTCTAGTGCTCACAATAATTGCATTTGTGAAGCTTTGAAGTTTTTTCAAAAATCGACTTTTCAAGCTTTGAGCAGTAGTTTTTGATGAAATGAGAACAGGAAGAGTTAGGTTGATTTTTTAAAAATTTGAAGACGCCACCCGAAAATTTTCCATTGAAGAATAGTTTGTAAATCTGAATAGATTCCGGAAATCGGTTTTTTGCGAATTTTTTCAATGAAGAAGGTTGAGCGGATTCGGAATGATAAAAATTGAAATGAAATATTGAAAATAGAGGTTTTGAGCTATTTTTGGCACCTAAACAAAATTGATTGAAAATCATCAATAATCAATAATATAATAACATAACCGCTAATATACAAACTTTGTATGGTTCGATTTTAGAAGGTTATAACATTTTCAATAAAAAGTAGCTAATAAATGAATGGGAATCGGAAATAACTGAACAGAACCGAACTCTGGAAATGATCTTGTTTTCTGAAAATCAAATGGAAACCGGTACATTTCCTCCTAAATCACTTTCCCTCGTTCCCAGATAGGAATCTCGTCTGCCTCCTCATTATTAATGATCTCCGTCTTCGGCACACGCTTTTTGTGACTCAAGAAAAAGTAAATCGAAGGGGGGAAGAATTCGGATTGAATCGAGTATACTCGTGTAGTGGAAGTGAAGTGGGATGGAGTGGTCAGAAGAGGGCCCTCGAACGAGGCGTCCGATGGGTTCTCGCGGGTGTTCGAGTACCTCCGTTTCCTAGTTCACTTCATCTAATGTGTCATTGGATCTGGTGTTGTACGACACTCCGCCGTGAACGCTTGAGATGAGCTGGCAGGTGTCATTTTTTGCTTGGAGGCGTCTTTGAAACATTTGAAAAAGTGATTTTTTACGATGTTCTTCTGAAATGCCTAGGAAAAAGTGTCAGTTTTGGGTTTCATACGAGGTTCACAAAATCGTGAAAGTTTGATTTATGAACTGTTTATTTGTACGAGATTCCGGTAGAACGCTTGAGATGAGCTGGCAGGTGTCACCTTTTTTGCTTGGAGGCGTCTTGGAAACATTTGAAAAAAGGGACTTTTTTTTACGATGTTCTCCTGAAATGCTCAGGAAGAAGCGTCATTTTGAGTATCATACAAGATTCACAAAATTTTTAGAAAAATCTATTTTTTTAACCGTTTATTTGTACGAAACTCCGGTAGAACGCTTGAGATGAATTGGGAGGTGTCATTTTCCGTGAAGAGACATATTTTGAGATCTAAAAAAATATTTCTCTCGAACTTAATAATTATGGTTAAAATTAGAACGAGAGTTTATCAAAAAAATTAATATGTAGAGCTAATTTTATTTAAATTGTACCAAATTGACGCTAAAAAAAGGTGAAAAAAACATCAAAAAAATCGTAAAAATCTCATTTTTTTGAAGCGTTTATTTGTACGAAACTCCGTGAGAACGCTCAAAAAGTGTTAATCATGAAAAAAATGGATGAAAAATGTTTTTTTAAGAAATTTATAAGGCCATATGTATCAAAAATATAGATAGACAAACTTTCTTTTACCACAGATAAAAAAATTTTTTTACGTTTTTTTCGAAAAAAATGTATTACTACATCTAAAATCAACGTTTGAGCTTCTAACCAATCTTGAGACTCAAAAAAGTCTTTTTTTTTTGAATACATAGCTCTAGAAGAAAAGTCAGGTGATTATGACCATGAACATAAATAGTTACTTCCCTCTAGGATTATTAAAGAACATATTCTTTCAAGAGAATGTGGAGCTTCAAAGTCATCGAAGTCTCGAAAATTCACCTAACGCTTGGCAGATTTCTTTAAAATTTTCCGCTTTTGTAGAGAAAAAAGGCAAGAAATGATGATCAAGCCCAACTTCTACAATTGCATTTTGAACATCCACAATCTGACCTCTCGAAAATTCACCTGACACCAAACCGATCTCTTTGAGATTTTTCCGTCTTGCAGGAAAAAAAAGAAGGAAAGAAGTGATGATCGACACGACCATAAAGAATCGGACGGCGGTGCCGAGATTTTTGTTGGCAAGCGGCGATGATGGATCGCCCGAGGGGGGCAAGGCGCCGGTGAGTAAGACGGATGAGGGCCGCGGGCTCCTCGGCACTCAATCTGCCAAAACGACAAGGCCCCCTTTGGACCCATTTTTTGCCCGGTTCCTTCCGTCAACAGATAACGAACGTCGTGTCGTTTTGACGCGAACTCGTTTCCTTTCCGAGAGTCGTTTTAATTGAAAATTGGCCAGAATCGAGTTGATTGAAGTTGTAAGTGGTTAGGAGGCTGAGTATTTGAACTTTCCGACTATTTTTAGAAGTTCTTGAATTGGAAGACGAGGCGTCTAGGAAAGTCTCTGATGAATAAAAAAGTCAAAAAAAAAATTTTGTTGTTAATAAAGGAGCTATAGTCTTTCTGATCATGAAAAAATTATTTTTTCATGTAAATTTTTCAGAAAAGCTGCTGGACAAGGCAAAAGTGCAAGTTTTGAAAGCCTTAGGAAATTCGAAAGTTTTTTTGAAGAGCTTACGGCGTTAGAAATTCGTTCAAAAACATTTTTAGGCTTTGGTGAGATTTAAAAAAATAAAAAGGATGTGAAATTTGAATTTTCGGAGCACAAAACACTTCCTAGAACCTCTAGGACGCATAGTATAAGATTTAATGTGACAAGTTCAAAAAAGCGATATTTTGAGCCATTCTACGTGCGGCCAGGAACATCCGAAACTCCAGTCGAATCAATTTTTCATGAAAAAAATCACTCATTTTTCTATTTTTTTAGAAAAACTTGACCTTTGGAAAAAAAGATCTGACAAAAAAGATGACGAGGGCAACGTACAGAAACTTGTTTCGTGTTTTCCATTACAAAAACCATCAATCTTTTTTCTTTTCAAAAGATTGTTTTCGTTGCTTCCTGTCGCTCAAAACGTGTGATCAATCAATTTTGTGAAAACAAAAAATAAATCTTCCCTCCCTGTCTAGAGGATCAATAATCTCACGACATGGGGGGATCCGATCCAAGCATCCTTTGGACGATGATCGGAAGCGTAACCAGTTCGGCCACGCTTGTCAGCGAAAGCGAGAGGCTATCAGAGACCAAAGGGCTACCGTAAAAATTCTTCGGAACACACGTGTCTCTATTCTATTTTTACGGGGGATCTTAACGACAAAATCGGTGATAAAATAAAGTTTTTCGGCGGAAAAAAACATATGAATCACTTGGCAGGAAAAAAGAACAATAAAAAACTTGAA
Organism: Caenorhabditis auriculariae; assembly: GCA_904845305.1. Lineage (NCBI taxonomy): Eukaryota > Metazoa > Nematoda > Chromadorea > Rhabditida > Rhabditidae > Caenorhabditis > Caenorhabditis auriculariae. The sequence goes on along the minus strand of CAJGYM010000210.1, from coordinate 50,238 downwards.
GTTCAAAGAAAACATGGTTTAAAAAATGAAAGATCTTTGGAATGATCGGGAACATTTTCTAGTTTGTTATGAAGAAAAATGAAATAGATCAGAAATAAAAATTCAAAAAAATTTTTTTAGATAAAAAAATGGAAAAATTCGTCATTGAGAGATCACTAAAATGATCAAAATTTGATCTATGACGTCACTGATAAGATTCAAATTTTTTTATCTCAAATAACCTTAGTTTTGATGAAAAGTTAGATGACCTCACTTCCTCGTTGAAATGGCGTCATGAATTATTGAAATCGGAAAAAAATTATGAGAGTTAAAAAAAGTTTTCTGATGACGTCTGGAAATTACAGAAATGAAATCATTAAATGTTTGAAATTGTCAAAAAAAAATTCTTGAAAAAAATGTATACCTGAATTTTTGATGACGTCACCCGCTGATCCATCGATGACGTCACGATTCACTCCAGATGACGTCACCTGCAAAATAAACATAAATTCCCATTTAAAATCTTCAAATTCAAACTTTCCTCAAAATTCCGGCTCAACGACGAGAAAACCCAAGAAGATTTCCGGAAAGTTTCGTTTTTTTTTTTAATTTCATTGTGAAGCCAACATTTTTTTAAGTTTAATAAATTTTATATAACAAGGAAAAAATAAGGCAAATCGGCGAGAAAAACATTTACAGTGTGGAGACTCGTAGAATAAATAAAAATTAAAAGGAAGCATCTAGAAAAAAAACTAAGAAAACAATGATAAATCTAGGAAGCGTTACAAATTACCAGCTGTTGCAGAGAAACCCGTATTAAGGGGGAAAAACAGAAAGAAAAGAAAAAAAAAGCGAGAAAATCCAAATAAAAGCAACGGGATTGGCACGTTGAAACACGTCAAGTCGCAGGAGGAAATAGAGATTTACGGTCCGTAAAAGACTCTAAAAGTACCGTAAATTGTCCTAAAAACTCTTCTTTGACACTCCAAGCCTATACAAGCTTGTTTAATACTCTAATACTATATTTAAATCAATTTACGGACCTTAAGAGTACCGTAAATGGTTCTAGAGTTTTTTCAACACTTCAAGTTAAAAAGCTTGTTTAAATTTACGGACCTTAAAAGTACCGTAAATCGTTCTAAAAACTCTTCTTTGACACTTAAAACGAACACAAGCTTGTGTAGGACTAGAAGAAATCAATTTACGGACCGTAAACCTCCAAAAACTCCCGAAAGATCTTCAAAACTTAAGGATGAGGCATGCTGGACATGAGCCTCTGGGTGTACATGGCCTGGAGGGCGTTCACATTGAAGGGCATCATCGGACCCATCGGAGGCATCATCGGCGGCATCGACGGCATCGTCGGCGCCGAAGACGTCGTCGGCTTGGCGTAGGGATTGAAGCGGTAGGCGGCCGAGGTGGTTGGTCTTGACGACGTCGGCGTCTTGGTCAGGTCAGGCGTCACCGAGTTGGCCGAGCTGGGCGGCGATGGCGTGTGGATCGACTGAAAAATCATTTATTTAGGAAATGATAAGGATTTTTTCTGAGAAAAAGGCTTGATTCAAAGCCGAGGTCCAGAGAAACTGACACTAATTTTCCAATTTTCTGAGCGTTCAAAAGCTCATACAGAACGTTCCAAATCCCTAGCCAAGCCAAAAAATCTTCAGAATCGGACGAAATCCTCACCTTGACATGGTTGGCCAGGTCCTCCTCGCTGCTGAACTTCTTGCCGCACATGCCGGTGGCCTCCATCCAGTTGCAGGAGTGCTTGGGGGCTGCAACGGGTGTGCTGGCGGAAGTCGTCGAGGCGGCGGGAGTCGATGTCGTGGCCGACGGGGCTGAGTTGGTGGTCGACGTCGAGGCGGCCGAGGCAGAAGCGGCGGCGGCGGCTGCAGAAGCGGCCAGAAGAGATTGGTACGACGGCATGGCTGATGCTCTGAAAGCGAAGAAGATATTATTAAGAAATATAATCGATCCTAATGGCTTCAAAATCTCAAGCCAAAAAACCCGGTCTTAGTTGAAAATTCAAAACGAACCCAGAAACGCTGGGCATCATGGCGGCGTAGGCGGAGAAGAGCGGATGCGAGGCGAAGGTCGCCATCATCTCCGGAGTGCAGCCAGAAGCGGCGGCTGCGGCGGCGGCAGCGGCGGCCGCAGACGTCGGCAAGCACTGCGTACAGCCGGGCGTCATGCAGGGCTGACGCATCATCGCGAACGGACACGGCATCCGTCCGAAAGGAGCACCGCCGGGCATCGGGAAGGCTCCGAAGGGCATCGGATAAGGCATCATCGACGGGTAGAACGGGAACGGCATTGCGGGCATGCCCATCGGGAAGGCCGGCTTCGGAAGTCCGGGGTAGGTCAGGGTCGGCTCCTTGGACGCCGGCGTGTTCCTGGGCGACTTGCTGGACTTGCTCGGGGCCGTTTCGGCCTTCTTCTCGTCTTTCCGGGCTTCTGGCGATTTTTTGGATGGCGTGTCAGGGAGACCGATCGTTTCGCAGGTCTTGGCGAGCATGGCGAGTGGGCTCTTTCCGGGTTCCATCTGAAAAATTGTCGAAATGGGTATGGTTTAAAAAAAAGATTGATAGGAATCGAAGGAAAGGTCAAGAATTTGAAAAAGGTACAGGTCTTCATAGATTTCTTTTCAGTCTAGGAAAAAAATAAATAATAAAGTTCGATGAAGGATAATTTCCTGTATTCAGAAAATGAAGGTGAAATTCCAGATTTTGAGAAAAGGAAATATTGGAAGAATCGAGTTCTTATTCCAAGATTTAGCCATACCGAAACAACATAAATCTCAATTTTAGGCTCTCAAAAATAATTTTTAAGTCTGACCTAGGACAAAAATTTCTTCTTGAAGCCGAAAAAAGCTCGGAACTTGGCAACATCCAACTAAAAGCAATAAAGAAGCTGGAGGAGCGGAAGAATGAGAAATATGGTTCTGGTCAGAAGGGGCTGTGCGAGCTGGAGCTGGAGGAGGTTGAGAAATGAGCCGAAGACAAATGGCGCCGCCCTCTCCTCTGTGTCATTATTCTTCGCCTTCCTGCCTCCGCCCACCCACAACGAGTGCCACTTCAAAACGGCTCGTAAATTAGAGAGGAGGCGACACTAATGAGCCGTGGTTTGTGTCGGATTACATGGGCGCGTTTTGGCACCCCTCTCCAAAATCCCCCTAATTACAGGCTTTGTGTGAAGTGGCGGAAGCCGTTCAGCGGTCCGATCAAGGCTAATTCCGAGTCCGACCGTTTGAGACAAAATACGGCTTAACGGTTCATTTAGCGCAAAAACGACAGGTGAGGCTTGGTTAGTGGCGGAAACCGTTTTAGGTCGGATCAGAGTCTGGTTTGATACTTTAATTATACTTTGGAATCGTTTTGCAAAAGTACTTGACTTGACTGACTGCGAAAACCGTTTCAGGTCGGATCAAGGTTTAAAAATTGGAAAACAAGTGTTCAAAAAGAAAAATCAGAAAATTGCCGATTGAATTTCAAGGATAAGATATAATATTAGGGAAGACTATCAACAAAGCGGAAGGAAAAACAAAAAATCATCAATTTTATCAGTGGAGCTCACTTTGTGCATTCAAAAGAGCCACAGAGATTTTTAAAGAAGAAATTATCAGTAGAGCTAACTTTCTGCATCCAAAAGAGCCAGATACATTTTTTTAAGAGAAAAATATCAGTAGAGCTAACTTTCTGCATCCAAAAGAGCCAGATATATTTTTCAAGAAGAAATTATCAATAGAGCTAAGTTTCTGCATTCAAAAGAGCCAGATATATTTTTTAAGAGAACATTATCAATGGAGCTGACTTACTGTTTAAAAATAGCTATTTGAATCCAAAAAAATGGAAAACAGGAAAGAAAGATAGCGGTACTATAAGACCGCTGAGCAAGGATAAAAAAGAATAAACAGAAAGAAAATAAATAAATAAAAGAAAAACCCACAGTGGAAGGTGTGAAGTCGGTGATGTACTGGCAGTTGGGCGAGACCATATTTTTAGAAGAGGTAATTCAAGAACAAACAGAAGAGGAAGAACAAGACACCGACAATGGAGAAGTGTGAGTGTCCGTTTGAAAGGGGTTGGAACGGACAGGGGAGGAGGAGGAGGAGGAGGAGAAAAGTGGGCGGAGCCGGCGTCGGCCAATCAGCGCGAGGACACGCCCACTATTCTTGCTGCAGCCGAGAGAATGATGGAAGGGCCGCCGCCACGAAACACACACATATATCACGGAATTTATGATCTGTCAATCGTCGATCATGTGCGCCGGTCGCAACGGTGGGCGTGGCCTGCGGATGGCAACTGTAGGCGTCCCTTTGGGACTCGACAAAAAAAATGAAGAAGAAGTCAATTTTTGGAGCAAGCATGATCGAGTTAGGCCCTTCGGAGTGATTTATTGGGGCCTGGAACTTTCTGAGGATTCTGACAGCTTGGATAAGTTTGTGAAATGAGGAGCTGGAGCAACTGAAAGAAGACTGAAAAAAAAAACGCTTGAGCTCCAAAAGTGGCAGTTCTAAGTTAGAAAGTATGTTGATGATTCTTCAGTTATTTTTTGGAGAAAGTTTTCAAGATGATCTCAGAACTGGTGATCATCAAAAAGACCGGGAAGCTGGCTGAAACTCCAACTTTCCGTTTCCAAGGTCCTTGAAATGCAAACATTCTGGGAAAATGTTTAGTCGCCACTATAGTGGCTCGCCAAGGACTACTTGGAGAGGACACTAAAGTGGCCACTATTTTCCGTTTTAGTGGCCCCTTCAGTAGTTTTTCATCCAATATACCTTCCAGTAACTGATAATTTTAAAACAAACAGATTGGACCAGTTATGTCGATCCATTGACCCCTAAAGTGGCCACTAAAATGTTTAGGGGTCTAGTAGTAGCACTTAGACTTTTATAGTGGCCACTTACTTTTGAACCCTTAAGGGGCCACTAATTTGACTGCTATAGTGGCCACCAAAAATTTTCCCAGTTGGTTAGGAAGGAAAAAGAAGTAAACTTAGAAGCTAGAGCTTTTCAAAAAGATTCTGGAACTTTCTGGAGGTTCTGAAAGCTCAAAGAAGTACTTGGAATGAGCTCCTTGGAGCTGGAGAGGTCAACTTTCAAAGCTTGAACTGAAAAGTTAGTGTGGCCAAGAATGCAGTTTCAAGCTCTTTTTGGAAAGTTCTAAAGGATGTCGGACTTTCTAGAGATTAAAAAAAGTCCCTGAACTGATTTTAGATCCTTTTAAAGGTTGACTGTAGGATCAGTGAACTTCAGAAGAAGAAAAGATTAATTAAATTTTTTCCGATTTTTCAGAGCCTGTCTCAAGCTCAACTTTGAAGTCTTGCGAACTTTTGTCAGCATCGGACAAGTCCAAAAGTTCCACACCTTACCTAAAACCGGCTGAATTTTAAAACCATTATTCATCTCAAAAATCCATCAAATGATCCGTTGGCTCATTTATGAACAACCTTTCAATGGAAAAGCCTGTCAAAAATCAAAAACTTCTTGAAATTCAAATTTCGGAGCTTCTTCAAGGCCTCAAATTTACCATCAGGCTCTTCTAAAACGTTGCTCAATGGATCCTAAACGGAAAAGCTCCTTTCAAAAAAATAATTAACCCATTCCCAGGCCCGATTTTTGCAAGCATCCCCATAAAAACTCGACAATATCAGACTGATAAGACGCGGTTCGAGATGAGATGTCGGCGTCTTTTGTCGCATCGTTTATTATTCTTGTGCCCCGGGTTTATGATTTGATATGGGAAGGCAGTGACAAGGCCAACGGCGCCCCCTTTTCCACCAATTTTTTGATGGATGAGGTGTACATCAAAACCAACCCAAACTTGTTATTGTGGTGTGAAAAATGGCGAGTGAAGGTAAATCATGGATTGGTTGATAGTGGAGGAAACTACAAAAATTGGAATTTTTGAGTCAAGTCAAGCTGGAGAAGGTTTGATCTTTAGAGTTATACAAAGACCATTCAATCAGAAAAAGATATGGAAAAAAACGATATCTTGATCACAACTTCATGGTACTGGGAAAATTTTTAGTGGCCACTACAGGGTTTAGACCTTTTAGAGGCCACTAAAGTAGCCCATTTAGTGGTCACTTAAGATGTTAAAAATTAGGGGCCACTATAGAGGTCTAAGTGCTACTACTAGACCACTAAAAATTTTATTGGCCACTTTAGGGGTCAGTGGATCAACATAACTGGTCCAATCTGTATGTTTTAAAGTTATCAGAGTTACTGGAAGGAATACTGGATGAAAAACTACTGAAGTGGCCACTAAAACGGAAAATATTGGCCACTATAAAGGTGGGTTTAGTAGCCACTTAAGGGCCCTCTCCAAACAGTCCTTGAGGAGCCTCTATAGAGACCACTAAAAATTTTCCCAGGACTGTAAATTTATGAAACTGACATATAAAACTATATAAACCCTATTAATGTGAAGAGAAAAACATGAGTGAAAATAAATCACAAACCGATTGATAATACTGATAAAACTGAACAAAACTACAGTAAAAGTTTATTTTTGAAGTTTTTTTTAAAGCTTCTGTTCAAAAATCTTTGCTGAGATCTTTAAAGGAGCATATGGGAATTTTATAAAGGTCCTGCCACTTCCAAAGCTATTTCGGATTATTCCAGACTCCTGCAAAAAAATTTTTCAAACCGTCCCTGAAATTTTAAAAATCCAATTTTAGGCTCCAGGATTCGTCAAAAAAACCGGCTGTGTAGATTTTTTTAGAGAAATTACGAAATTTCTAATCTTATCGCAATTTTTTTCAAGGCCATTCTGAGTTGAAATATGATAAAAATAAGCTAAATTTACTGCTTTTTAACTCCAAATTTTGGTAGGAGATTGGATTAAAAAAATTTTTTTCTCCAGAAATCAACGACGATTTTTGAATTTTTGAAACTTGAATCGCCATTTTTGCCCAATAATGGCATTTCGAGGGCTCTTTTTTAAATTAAGATATAAGGAATCTCATTTGAAAAATTTGAAAATAATTGAAAAAAATTTCATTTTCAACAGTATTTTTTTATTTTCTATGGATTTTGTAACTCTGGCATTATTAAAAAAATATGTGATCCAAGTTATGAAAAAAATTAGAGAAACCGTAGATAGTGATATCGAGAATGATTATCGCAAAAATCAAATCATGAGTTTAATTTTGTGAATTTTTAGAATGATCTGAACTGTCCCCACAGATTTCCAGTACTTATACCAACTACCTTCTTGTATCCACTCAGATTTTCTCGATTAGGATCAGATCTCGTCCAATTATCCTCTGTTAACACGACGCTTGGTTCTTCCTTTCAACTCCCTAAGAGCTCGGGCCAATTGACCTTGTCGCCAAATGTGCCAAAAACCGCGGCTTGGGCCACAAATCTCCCGCTGAGCCTTGTTTGGGCATCCAAATGGTGTCATGTGTGAGTGTTTATAATGTGTTAGGAGCGAAAGGGAGGAGGTGACAACGTGGTGGGAAAAATGTGGAGATTTATGTCAGTTTTGACTGACAAGGGTAGGGCAAAAATATTCGGTTAGAAAAATTTAAGGACAGGGTTGCTTTGAAAGATTATGATTCCAAATAAATTGAGAAATTTGCATTATTTTGTTTTTTAGTAGAGTTATGAACACTCAAAGCTTAAGAATTCACCCAAAAAATAAATTTTTGGCAACTTTTACACGTCACAACTCGACTAAAAAAATCGAAAAAAAGCATATTTCCGACTAATGGGGATTTTTTTAAATAATTTATTTTAAAAAAATTGAAAAACCAGTTAAAAAAATTCTCCGCGGTATAAAGGAGCACAGCGTAATTTAATTAGGGTCTCGAAGCGAAGAGCCATTTTTAGTGGTATTCCAGGCCTTGAAGAAATTCTGTAGCTTGAAAATTTCAGCGATAATTTTTTGGTAAGACCCGAAAAATGCTTGAAAAAGGCTGCTCGAGAAAGACTCGAAGAAGACTCGAAGGAGGCTCGAAAAAGGCTCGAAAAAGGATCCGCAAATTCACGAAAAATGCTCGAAAGAGGCTCAAAAAAGACTCGAAAAAGACTTGAAAAAAGCTCGGAAACGACTTGAAAAAGACTCGAAAAAGACTTGAAAAAGGCTCGAAAAAGACTCAAAAAAGGCTCAAAAACGGTTCGAAAAGGACTCGAAAAGGGCTCGAAAAAGGCTTGAAAAAGACTCAAAATAAGCTCGAAAAAGACCTAAAAATGTCTTAAATTGGTCAATTCATGTATAAAATGCTCAAAAAACTCTCTAAACCCCAGAACAAAAAGCAGAAAACGAAACATTCCGCGTTGAGCTTTCCCCGCGTTCATAAATCAAGTGGCCACTGAGCGTCGGGCTCATTTTTCTCGACTTTCAAACGTCGGCTAATTTTTCAACCTTTCCCCCAAGAGCCACTGAAAATCAGCAATTCACCGGCAATAACCGGACATTTTTCGTTCAGTTTTATTGCTTTTCGTGGAGCTTTTTTTTCTGAGAACACATGTGGGCCTTCCGGAGCTAATTTTTTGGAACATCTGGTGAAAGGTTGGAATTGATACTTTCCATGCGGAAAAAAAGGAGCAAGTTCTGGCGTTTTCAAGTTTATTCTTGGAGGTTTATGAGGTTACCGTTTCTGGTTTATTATAATAAAACAAAAAAATTAGAATTACGACAATCTGTGGTTGCTTTCTATGTTAATGAATAATAATAAAATAAAATAAAAATAATTGATTTTTGGATTTTTGGAATTTCAAGATTTTTCATGGTCAAACTTTGATTACTCGGATTAATCTAATTTTTTTCAAATAAAATCTCCTGGGAAGGTTTTTTTCAGTACTGTTTGATGCTCTCATGAATATTAAAATATAATTTTTTCTCAAAAAATTGGAAGAAATTCAAGATTTTCCTTAAAAATCCCCTGATTTCCAAGCAGAAAATTTCCGTAAAAATGCCAAATCCTCCCGTAAACTCCTTCGATAGAATCAACATGTGGCGGAAGGACGATCCTCGCCAGAACACCTCCAATAATTAACCTGGCCGCTAATCACCGGCTACCGTAACCCGTCAAGAGAGTCGCTATCGATCCCCAGGCGTCGCCTCGTTTACAGCCAGCCGCTTATCATTTTCCTGATTAGCACTAATTTACGAAGGTAGTTTGTCAGTTTTATTGCCGTTTTTTCGACTCCAAACGACGTTTGAAATGTTGCCATTTGTGGATTGTATTCTCAATGGAAAATTGCTCAAATAAGGTGAAAAAATCGGTTGGAAAAAAATTTAAAAAAAAAGGTAAGTATTTTCTAAAAAAAAAATCTCTATTTTTTCAAACTATCGATGGTTTTTTTCTACTCGATCTAACCTCAAAAAAACAGCTCAGAGCTTAAATTTGCTCAAGAAAGTCCCTTAAGTAACCACTTGAAGTACTGACTCCTTTTAAGCCGCCTAATTACTCTAAAATTTCCCCAAACCGACTAAGAAAAAAAATCCAATTCAAAAATTTTCCGAATTTTATTTTTTCCGCTCAATCTAACCTCATAAAAAAACAGCTCAAAGCTTAAATTTGCTCAGATAAATCCCTTTAAGTAACCACTTGAAGTTTTGAGCAATTACTTGAGGATTTCACCTAATTTTCAATTAACCTTCCCCTGATTTTTTTATTAAAAATTAAAAAAATCAACAGTTTTTCTGAACATAAGAAAAAAATTCATAAAAATTTTTTCCCATGATTTTTTTCCACTCGATCTAACGTCATAAAACAGCTCAAAATCTAAATTTGCTCCAGAAAATCCCTTTAAGTAACCATTTGAAGAGTTGACTCCTTTTTCATTCAAATTTTTTTCTAGAATTTTGTGATGATTTTTTTTCTACTCAAGTCAACCTCATAAAAAAATAGCTCAAAGTTTAAATTTAATGAGGAAATTCCCTTAAGTAACCACTTGAAAAAGTTGGCTTTTTTTCAGTTGCTCAACTACTTTTTGCTAAAAAAATTTTTCACCATTTTTTTATTAGAAATAAAAATTCTATAGTTTTTTTGCAGTATGAAATATTCACGAAAATTCATTCTCAAGAAAAATTCAGATTTTTTCAAAAAAAAAATTTTAACAACACCTTTATCGTTTACCTGGCTAATTACCCAGTTTCCTGGCTCATGAAAAAAAGGGAAAAGTAATTTGTTTACAAGGGAAAAGAACAAGAACGGGCCAGGCGTCGGGTCATAAAACGTCGACTGTGCAGCGGGGCCTCGGAAAGAGATATATTATACAACGAAGACACCCTCAGGCAACCCCTCTTTCATCTCATTTCGCAACATTGCCCGCTCGTAAATTTCGGCGTCTTTTTGAACCGTTCTTTTACGTCGCAAAAGTGAAGGGGAGAGGTGAGAAGAAAGGTGACTAATATTGTGACATTCACACCTGGTCGCTGTTTTTTGCGCGGCTCTTTTCAAGGTGTCATGTCATTGACATCCTCTAGGCAACAAAAAAAAGTGTGAATGGTGCTATTTTTCATGGCTAATGTTTCTTAACAACTGATCGCTATTTCCTCGCGGCTCTTTAGAGTATAGCAAAAGTGACCAACTAAGAAAAGAGTTAGGTGCTATTTTCCCACGGCTAAGATTCACAAATTAACACAACTGGTTGCTATTTTAGCGCGGCTATTTTCAAGGTGCCATTTCTTTTACATTCTCTAGGCAATACAAAGTGTTAAGAAAATGTGAAAAGTGCTATTTTGGCACGGCTAATAATTTGACATTAGCACCTGGTTGTTATTTCCGCACGGCTCTTTTCAAGATATCAAATACGCCAAGCTTGGGAGAAGCCTTAGGAAAATGTGAGAAGTGCTTTTTTCCCACGGCTCAGATTCACAAATTGACACAACTGGTTGCTATTTTAGCGCAGCTATTTTCAAGGTGCCATTTCTTTTACATTCTCTAGACAAGGCAAAGTGTTAGGAAAACGTAAAAATTGCTTTTTTGGCACGGCTAATATTGTGACATTCGCACCTGGTTGTTATTTCCGCACGGCTCTTTTCGAGATATCAAATACGCCAAGCTTAGGGGTAGCCTTAGGAAAATGTGAGAAGTGCTATTTTCCCACGGCTGAGATTAACAAATTGACACATCTGGCTGCTATTTTCTATTCAAGCTACGTCTTTAACACGTTCTAGGTAAGAAGTGTGAAGTGCTATTTTGGCATGGCTAATATTGTGACATTCACACCTGGTCGCTGTTTTTGCGCGGCTCTTTTCAAGGCGCCATGTCATTGACATCCTGTAGGCAACAAAAAAAGTGTGGAGGGTGCTATTTTTCCCGGCTAATATGTAGTAACAACTGGTGGCTATTTCCTCACGGCTCTTTTTAAGGTTGAAACGTTCCTTAACACTTTGAAGATTTTCAACTCAAGGAAAGTGTTAGGTGTTATTTTCCCACGGCTAAGATTCACACATTGACACAACTGGTTGCTATTTTAGCGCGGCTATTTTCAAGGTGTCATTTCTTTTACATTCTCTAGGCAATACAAAGTTAGGGACCGCAGACGAATTTCCAAAAATTTTTTTTCAGCATTGAGCTTTGTATGGTTTGATAGCTGTTTCGATTCAAAACTCAGAACCGTTTAGTTTTTCAAAAAAGATTGAGGATGAAAAAAGTTATGACGAAAAATGTGGGGCGCCGCGCACCATTTTTTTAGTACTGAATTTTTGGTATTATCCATTTTTGACATTTTTCTCGATTTTTCTTCTAGAACAAGTTTTGTTACTGGTCTATTATGATGTAAAAAAATCATAATAGAGTGCTAAAATGATGAATATTTGCTAGTTTGCCGAAAAAAAGTCAGTATTTTTCCAGAAAAACAAAAAAACTGACGCTTGCGGGTATCGAACTCGCGACCTCAAAATGAAAAAAATCGCAGCGCACGCGCTGCGCCAAGCGGTCAGGTCTAGAGAAGGGAGCATCCATCCGCCATACCCTTCAGCCGTTTGAATAGCACAGATTGCCTATTTCAAAAAAATAAAAAAATTTGAAGTAATTTAGCTACTTTTTATCAGAATATGTTCGCAAATCTTTACTCAAACTTTTCGTGGAAATTCACTTCGAAAAAAACTGTTTTTTTAGTGCTTTTTTTGCCTCGTTTAACGATCGCTGCATTAAAAACGGCCCCGTAAATTTTTTTGGCAAAGACGAATTTTTTTATTTTATTCTTTTTAATTGAAAGATTTTTTTACTAATAAATGTATATAATCGTTTGAAAAACCTGCGTTCGACCGCTTTCTGTGTGATAAACGCCGCTAATTCTGTTCTCTAGTTTCAAGAGCATTTTTGCGTATTAAACAACTTTTTCAAGCGAAGATGCTGTAGAGAAATATTTAAGTAAGCTCATGATCTAAATTTTGAAAAAACAAAAACTCGATTATATTCGCTTATTAACGATATTTTGAATTATGACTTTCGGCACTTCCTAAAAATTTTTTTGGCAAAGACGAATTTTTTTATTTTATTGTTTTAAAAATTACCGTTACTTGAATCAAAAATCATTATTTAAAAAAAGAAAGAGTGCGTTCGACCTAAAAAAACACATGAAAAAGCAAAAAAACGACAAAATTTTTTTAGTTCCATTCACGTTTTTTTGTACGACATTCCGCGCGAACGCATCAAAAAAAGCGTGAAATATTTTTTTAAACAAAAAGAGGAAGCTTTTTCTGTACATGTGTGTCAAATTTTATTCGCCAGTTCCACATATTTTTACAACTACAACAAAATGAAAGTTGAAAACCAAAAAAAGCCACTTTTTCTATCGCGAAAAGGGGCGTGGCTTTGCGGTCCCTATACAAAGTGTTAAGAAAATGTGAAAAGTGCTATTTTGGCACGGCTAATAATTTGACATTAGCACCTGGTTGCTATTTCCGCACGGCTCTTTTCAAGACTGCGGAAGTTGTCAAACTTAGGAAAAGTGTTAGGGAGATGTGAGAGGTGCTATTTTCTCACGGCTAAGATTCACAAATTCACACAACTGGTTGCTATACTAGGGCGCTATTTTTGGCTCGGCTGAAAGTTTTGGCACCTAGTTACTACTTTCTTACGGCTATTTCGAAATTCGCAAAAAAAAAAAAGGCGAAAAAGAGCTATTTTCTGGCTACGAATATTATAAAGAAGCCTGAAATACAAGAAATATTCCCGATTCGAAGCCAATTTTTTCCGACGAGAGATCTTCTCACTTTCACATTCCCAACCCATCCAGCCCATCAATAAAAATAAACTGACACAAGCCAAAAAAATCGAAAGAAAAAAAGGGACCGAAGAAAAAGTTTCAAGAGGGCGATAAAACAAAAGATCCGAATGGGCTTCTGCTGCTGAAAGCATGGGAACGTCTCTTTTTTTTCTGTTTCGGGAGATTTTCAAGAAGGGAAAACTATTTATAAAAGGATAATATGTTGTAGAAAAAAATAAAATTCAGTGAAAAAAATTTTGTTAACTACGTGAAAAATTCATCATGTGGTTTGAAAAATTTGACTTTTTTTGAGTCCAAGATTTTACATAACTTTCCTGTTTTCGAAATAAAAAAAAAGAATAAGCTATTTTTACGAGGCTTGAACTTTAAAGACCGGAATTTTTGACTGTTTTTTTTTTACCTTTTCTCAAAGAGGCCAATCAGAAATAGCGTTGAACTACTACTTTCTAAAATAAGCCGGAGCTATTTTTGCGCGGCTGTTTTTCAAAAATCATCTTTTTTGACGGAGAAATAGCTAAAACTGGCCCTAAACGTCAACTTTCTGAAACAAGCCGGAGCGGAAGCTATTTTTGCGCGGCTAATTTTAAAATCGAACTATCGCTTTGTCTGTTTTAGGACTTTTTCTATATAAAAACTGTTCCAAAAAAACTCAATTTCCGCTTACCAGAATCAGCCGAAGCTATTTTTGCGCGGCTAATTTTCTGAAAACGAACTATCCTGAATTTCAAAAACGGACTATTAGGTTTTTTAAGGCTCTTGCTGGCAAGGAAAGAAGCTAAGAAAAGTTCCAAACTTCCGCTTCTCAGAATCAGCCGAAGCCATTTTTTGCGCGGCTAATTTTGAAATCGGACTATCTCTTTGGCTTTTCAGGCTCTTGATGGCAAGGAAAGAAGTTTTTGGATTTTTTAGGGCCTTTTCGTAGGAAAATAGTCAAACAATAGTTCCAAATTTCCTCTTCTCAGAATGAGCCGTAGCTATTTCTGCGCGGCTGGTTTTTCAAAAACAGACATGTTGGTTCATTTGAGGACTTTTCTAGACACAACCCGATTAAAAAAGGTCCAAACTTCCGCTTGTCAGAATAAGACGAAGCTATTTCTTGCGCGGCTGACTTTAACGGCCGATGTCGGTGGCGTGTCGATCTCTAAGCCGCTCAATAAAACGATAAAATCGCCAAGACGAAAGGCTCCCGAAACACATTGACGAGTCGTCAAAAATCGGTCTCCACTCGTCGGTCGTTTCGCCCAACGATTTTTATGCCTCCTCCACCAAAAACGATCGTAAAGGGTTCGGCCCATTGCAAATCGCATAAAAACGTCGCAAATGCACCTGGGGGCTTTCCTTTCTATTTTTTTTTTGTCCCCTGTCTTCCTTTGAAGACCGATAAATTCTATGTGATTTTTTCGGGTCGAAAGGAAGTTGTTGTTTGAAATGCCGCACAGGTGGAGGTGGTAGAACGGAAATTTGAAAGACTGAGGGGGAGGGGGCTTGAAAAAAAGGCTAGAAAAAAAGAGCCCTTCAGAAGATAAATATGAAAAATTTAAAATCAGCCAAGATAAAAAAATCCTGAAAAAAATTTAAATTTTTTTGTGAAAAAAATCACTTTTTCTTCTATTTTTTTATGACTGATTTTTTTGAATTTTTTTCGTAATTTTTTTAAATGATTTTTTTAGAATTTCAAGTGATTAGAAAGCTGAAAAATCATCGATTTTGATCAGAAAAATCACTAGAAAAATTCCAAAAAAATTAATATTTTTTTAGAACAAAATCTTTCTTAAAAACTTATATTCAAAAAAATTCAGATCTCCGTTCAAAGTTTGACCAGACTTTGAAGTGGTTAAAAAGTCCGAAAAACATAAAATTCGATCCCTAAAGCAGCCCCTATTCAAGTGAGCTGGACCTCTCACGAATTCCAGAGTGGTCCCTATAAGGTTTAGGGGCCGAAAGAGTGGTCCTTGTAGGGGTGAAATTAAGATGGTTCCTATAGGGATTTAGGGTCTGACTCCTTAGTCCCCAAAGCTCAAGTGGTCCCTATAGGGGTCTCTCAACCTCTAAGGTTTCCCCTATAGGGACCACTCTGAAGTTCCTAACTTTATTGAAATTTTTCTATTGAATTGGATCGTCTCATGAACGCAGATGATTCAACCCAAGTTACCCCTACAGGGATCCCTTTTTCGGCCCGTATACGATCTGTTGGTTCTCCTAACCCCTATAGGGACCACTCTAGAGACCCTGAGAGGTCCAGCAATCCTCACTTTTTGAAAAAAAATTTTCAGAAAAAATCAAGAAAACGGAAACCCAAGCCATTTTACGACTGAGAACCATGTCTCCATCAACAACTTTATCAGCTACCAAGCCTCTTGACGGAACAAGAAATCTTAACACTTTATCACCTTCCCAAACGGCCCATAAAGCCGTTCCGAAGCCTCTCAAAGCGGCCAAAATAACCGATACAACTATTTTTTCTTGTCATTGATAACCGCCAAAGGGTCGTTAAACACGCGCATCGCCATTATTTTTTTTTTCCGAACGAGGAAAAAAAAAGAGAGAGGAGAATTTTATACGTGTTTATCGTGCCGTCGGCGAAGAGTCGTAAAGCAAACCGTGATAAATTGGCCAATTTTCCTTTTTTTTCAGGAAATAAAACAGAAAACGAGCGCGACGGGAGACAAAAACACGGTGATAAAGTAGACGAAGAGGCGGGAGAAACGGTATTTTCCGAAGGACAATGATTAGTCGGTACCAATGATGGGGAATGAGTGGGTTCTGATTTAAAAAAGGTGTTTTGATCAGAAAAGGAAGTTGTCTTAAGCTTCTGATTGGAAACGCGTTCAAAAAAAAACTTTTTTTAACTGCAGGTTTCCAAATTTTAATATTCAACCGTTCGCACATTATACGGTCATACAGCCTTAATCTTGTCCAAATGTTTACTTTAGCAGAAATCACAAAATCACTCAAATACTCTTGAGCCGATCCCAAAAAGATCCTATCAGCTTTCAGCTGCTCAAAATGCTCTGACTTAAAGATACCTTACAAAATCGGATCAACTTCTTCCAAAGAATGAAATAGTCCAAATACTCCTTTCAACACCATAGTTGGCCATGCTCCAATCAGTTCAACTTCTACAACTCAAAATTTAATCCAAAGCTTGTCTTCAATTTCTTTCCGGTCCTTTGATCTCACATAGAATTCTCAACTTCTTTTTTTTTCAATCGCTTGAGCGGCATCGGCGCCCCAATTCCATGAGCCGAGGTTTTATCCTGATATTATTACACTGGCTCTAGTGACGTCCTTGTAAACTACCAACTTTCCCTTGGTTGGGTCGCGGCGGGATCGAACTTGTGACCCTATGTACCATAGACAGGCACACAACCTGTTGCGCTATGGTGCGCCACATAAACTTCTCAGCACCACTTCGTTTTGAAATTCTGGTATCTCTTGAACCTCAAAATGACCCAAACAACTTCCTTTCCCTCAAAATGATATATTTTTAAGAAGAACCCACAAAATCAAAAATATCTTAAAAGTCCAGAAAATCTTCACACCACACTCTGACATTGGTAACGCGAAACGGACGTGCTCCGGACGTTTCTGGGCGATTCTAGGGATCACTTAAGAGTGCTGAGGCTACTAAAGTGGTCACTAGATATGCCCCGACACGTCCGATTCGCGTCCCGTTCGCGTTACCAAGGTCCGAGTAGTTGGTCATGCTCCCAAACGCTTCAATCTGTCCAAACTTGGAATATTTGAAAACTTGCTTTTTGCTCCTTTTGATCAGCTGTCAGTTACTCCAAAAAATGATATCCCACTTCTTTCTCAAAATATAATCTCTCAAATCCCTGAAACTACAGTTTCTGCTCACTCAAAACTTCGAAAAGGCCTCCCGAAAACCCAAACCATCCACATAACTTCCTCCAAGGCCTCAAATCGTCCAAAGACTCCTCTCAAAGCCGCAGTTGGCATGACCGGTATGCCGTCTGTTGCAACAATCGGACACGACAGTGACACGAACGAGCGAACGGACGTTTTGTCCCCCCTCCTGCGGGGCGGCCATCCGTCGACGGATGACGGACGCCTGACGGCGGCGTCTTTTTCCTTCTGATGGATCCGATGTGACACGGCAGACGACGTCGACCCCCGTCAACTTGCTGCGTCTGTCAAAACTCCTTGTTGTTTTTTTTTGGCGAATGGTTTTTTTCGCTGGGTCTCACAGCTGATTTCTGTTGACATCAGAGGTCGAGTTTTTCGAATTTTTTCAGATGGTACTGTAAATTGAGACCTTTGAAACACTGTAAATATTCAAAATCAAGGAAATTTGAGAAAGAAGATTTAGAAATTATTTTTAAAGATTGAAACGATTAAAAAAAGGTTCGGAATATATTTCTAGAACTCCAAAATTTCAAAAATTCTGAATCAACAAAACTTGCTCTTTAGCTACAGTCAACATTACACTGTCATTTCAAAAAAGCAGTGTATAAAAAAATAACTCTGGCTACAGTAACCCAAATACAGTAATCAGAAAGCCTCTACAAAAAAACATACTGTGACAAACTGAAGCTATGTGATCCTGGAACAATTTTTCGGAAACAAAATTGAAAAAAAAAATGGAAAAGGAAATTTTTCACAGGCTCAAAAAGAAAGAAAGAAAAAAATATTTTTGAAGGTTATTTTTTTAATTTTTTTCGAAAGCAGGATACTCAAACAAAAATCCCCAAAATGGCTCAATCTGATCTCACGAAAATGACAAAAAAATCTACTATTTTTTTCAACTAAAAATTGACTTTATAAACTACTTCAGAAACATGAAACTTGTCCCAAAACAATAACAGAAGAAGGCGTTATCAAGGTTGACCAGCAGCCGTAGTGCGGTCGAGCAAACAATCCGCCTACAGTAACCTTCTCGTTTGGCGCGCCGTTTTCCCAGCAGTCAGCCAAGGGTATCGTTAATTCGGAACCGACGAGGAGGTCTGTCAAGAGTTTGGAGATGTGAAGAGGGGCCACTTAAGGCGCCTCGTTTGATCGGCGCCGATAATGACGAGTCTGTTCGCACTCGAGTAGGCCTGGGAAATCTGTCGTCGTCGAGGAGGTGTCGGCCAGCCACTTAAGTGCCTCCTTTGATGGGCTTGATCAATTGGTCGGGTCATTTTGAGGGGGCTAACAGGAGGGAATCTGTGGGGGTGTCCATTTGGGAGATTGAAGTTCAGAAAAAAATTTGAAAGCATAAAAATCATCTACAGAATGTAGGAAGTCATCTACAGAATGTATAAAATCATCTACAGAATGCATGAAATGATCTACAGAATGTATAAAATGATCTACAGAATGTTTGAAATGATCTACAGAATGTTTGAAATGATCTACAGAATGTATGAAATCATCTACATTATTTTTTTAAATTTCAAACCTTTAAAAAAATCGATAATAAGTCATTTCATAACGATGAGTTTCCATAGTCTGCGATTCAACGTAGATTTTCTCAAAAAAGTCCACTTTTAACCCCCCAGTATACTGTCCAGGTCAGATCTCAAAATATAAAATTCTTCTTTTCCCGCCAAAAACCTCAAAATATCCCAAAACCGAACATTCATCACTTAAAGGACTACTGATCCGACTTCCTTATCTTTGGAACGTCGTTACCAGTTTTTATCGCCTTCGAAATGTCCATTCAAACCCATCGAAAGGTCCATAAAATCAGTGGAATTATACTAGCAGCTTTTATGAGCCTCCTTAGCGGACCATCCATTTCCATTCCGCATTCCGACGCCACCGGAAACCCGATAAAAAAGGTGATAAAATTCGTGCAAATCGGCTATTTTTAGAGGAAATGGCAGAAGTTTTGAAGCGAGGAAAAATTAGCTCCGGTTGGAATAGCACAGAAAAAATAGCCTCGAAGAAAACAGCTAGCTGGAGTTGACTTCAGTGATGCTAAAGAGAAGAAAAGAAGCTTGGAAAATAGCCGCAAAAAACCGGAATTTGAATATGCGCTCCACGGATAACCAAATGTTGCGAAAATCGAAAAGTGGCTTTTTTGAAATTTCTTCTTGATTTTTCAAGCTGAAATCTTTAAAATACAGAATATTTATCCATGGAGCGCACTTGCAGCGGCTGTTTTTTCCAGCCTTTTTTAGCCAAATTTTCGAAAATTTTCTGACTGACATCGACCAAAAATGGAAAATCGAAATTTTTATGACACTTTTTTCCGTCGTGAATTACGAATTTCGAAACAGACCGGTCATAAAAAAGTCTTCAAAATTCAAAAATTTTCTCCGTGGAGCGCACTTTCCCGCTCATTCTTTAAAATCAAAGTTTCAAACTTTTCTCTGACTCACACCGACCAAAAATGGAAAATCGAAATTTTTATGACCCGATTTTTTTTCTTCCTATTTTGGTTGTAGGGGTCGTCGTAAATTTCGAATTCCGAAACAGACCGGCCCATAAATTTCTGTGGGTCTCTACACAAATGGCATGACAAACAGACGGACGGACGTATAACTCATCGAATAATGGGCCACCATTCTCCGTCCCCGCCTTTACTATTTTGCATTTGAATTTTTCTCTTTTTTTTCGGGCTTTGAAATCGTTCCCGCCACATTGTTTATGTGGTTGTAAACATGGGAAAGCGATAAATTTGAACCGAAAAAGGGAAAATTCGGGGAAAAATGGTGAAGTTTCAGGGAAGGAAGGCTTGGAACATGTTTAATCTTTGAAGAAAATGAGTTTGAAGTGGAAAAAACGAAGGTTTCACTAAGAAAATGTGCATTGGAGACAAGATTGACGTTTGGCGCAGCTGGTAGCGCTTCTGGACGAGATCCAAGGGGTCCTCGGTTCAATCCCTTCCCTAGTTTTATCATTTGCCATTTTTTACATAATATCTTTTCTTATCTGTAGAGTTGTTCTTTTCTTCTAAATGTAATCGTTTTTGAGTTTTTCGCAGTTTGAAGCTTTTTTACTCGCCTCTGAGTATCATCACCTCTTTCTTCTGCTCAAATAGTACAAAATTAACCAATAATTGAAAATTTCCAACACTTCCACCTCCTACAGCGGCCCGACCAAAGCAACGCCAATTTCTCCTTGAAAATGACCATTTCCAAAAGTCGGCTTCTCAATATTCAATGGGGGGACCGCCCGTATTTGTGCGCGGTATGATCCGCAAATTTATGGTAGCCCAAACGTGTGCAGAAAACTGCCTTTGTCCGTATTGTACGGAGCCCGGTGATAAATCAATCGATTTCGACGCGTTTTAGTCCCCTTAATTCGCCGTGGGTGTTCTGGGTGAGTGGAGGAATGGTAAGGGACTCGGGAGGTTCAAGGAAAAATTTTCGTACTTGTGTAAAAAAATTTAAAAAATGTCACAGAAGTTCAAAAAGTTACAAATCCTTTTTAGAAAATTTTCAGTAAGTCGACCGGAATTTGATCTCAAGACTAGAGTCTAGTTAGCAAAATTACTCGTAATATTGTAAAAGTCGTCTTTTCTAATTCTAGCAGGCCTACAGGCTTCAAATCACTTAAAAAATTGAAAAACGAAAATTTTCTCAATGGAGCGCAAATGATGCGACTCTCTACGGCTTTTTCTTCATCTGAACCTCCTTAGACTTTTTTAGCAGAGATCAAACGTATCTGAGCGTTTCTAGTGATCCTTTTAGGGGCGTTAGAAGTCTTAAGTGATTACTTGAAATTCTCAGGAAGGTCCGGCTAGCGTTACTGAGTACCGAGCTATCAAAGTTATCCATAGAGAAAATATGCTTTTTTAAAGGTTATTCTTGGTCTAGTGGCCGTGGTGAAAATAAAAAAAACGATTTTTCAAAAATAGCCGGGTCTATCAATAGAGCACAGAATGTTTTCTATTTAACGGCTGTTTTTTCCCTACGATTTTTTCTCACCCTTTTCTCATCGCTCAATTTCCGATCAAAGCCGATAGAAAAAAAAAATCTCAAATACATAAAACACGAGTTTTTATCATGTAGGACGGGTCATAAAAAGGCGACGTTAATTGGCGCCGCCAAAAAGATATGATAACCCATAAATGGCGCCGTATTTGGGCATGAGTACAGTCATTAATTTTCATCGCGGTGGCTCTTCACACGACTCAAAACGAGGCCCCGTTTTTATGACGCCGAGTTTTATGTTCGCTTTTATTGGCTCTTTTCCAGGGACCAGATGTGATAGACACAATCTTCATTCGAGTTTTGTTTCCGAGTTCCGTCAATTTTATGAATATAGCAGAATAAATATTTGAGACAACTAGAACCTGCTTGAGCTCAAAAAATATTTCCAGAAAAAAAAAGAGAAAATTGAAAATATTTTTCAAAGAGTCGAATGTATAGGCAAAGTCGCAAAGGGTGGAAAAAGGCTCCACAGAAGGTTCCATTTTTGCTGCCTTTTTGCACCATTTCTTAGGCCCTTTTGCACCATTTTCGCTGCCTCTTTCCACCATTTCTTGAGCCTCGAAAATCCCATAAAGGGACTCTTTTTGCTGCCTTTTTGCGGCCATTATCCACCCTTTCCGATTTTGCCCTGGTTTTCAAGAAAAAAACGATGATATTCCTTCATAACACTCAAATCTAAAAATGCTCCAAAACTCCAAAAAACCGCTGAAAATCCTGAAGCTCAGAAGCTGCGCTTAGAAGTTCGTCATGGTTATCACACCAATTCTCGTCCAAACTCTAGAAATTTATGAAACTGTAAATCAATACTTTGAGGGTAGATCTTGTAGACCATGACAACCTTTTCAATTCCGAAAAACTTGAAAAGATGAAAATATACGTGTCGCCGTACAGGTAGGGACCGCAGGGCCACGCCCACTTCGCTGTTCAAAAACTTCGTCATTTTCGTTGCATTTTGGTTCTTTTTTTATATTTTAAAAACAGTTTTCTTGTACCGATTTGGGGAAAAAATTGGGGGAAACATACAATCGGCTATGCTTAACAATCCTACATAAAAAGAAAAATACTGAAAAAAATGAGAAATAAGAATGTACGACGACAGTTTTTTTAAAACGCATTTGTGGCCGAAAAACGGATAAAAAAATCCCTGTTTTTTTCTTGAAAGTTTCTGGGCAACTTTTTTTATTCTTGAATATCATAAAGCAACTAAAAAAACGCATATTCTGGCAAAAAAATAAAAAAATTCTATGGTTGGCCTCAAAAAAATAACGCAATTTGAAAATCACGATTTTCGAAATTCCTTATTTTCGAAAAACGCAATCGATAATTACTGATTATATTTTTTTAAACGGTTGTTTGCAGTTGTTTGCAAATTTTAAAAAAATAAAAAAACTAAGTTTTTTTCATCGATTATATAGTTTATATGAAAGCTTAAAAATTTCGGTTTTTTTCGTAACGCTTTGAAAAACGGCCCAAAGCGTTCTGGGCAAGTTTTTTTATTTCATAATATCAAACATTAGACATTTCTCTACAACATATCAAAAAAATAAAAAAATTCCTAGGATGGCCCGAAAAAGTATGGTTAATTTAAACGCTCGAAAGTTATTTTTTTAAAAACTGCGCGTCGCTGGAAATCTGCAGACACCGCGAAGGCCACGAAATTTTTTTCGAAAGCGTGAAGAAGGTTTTTTTAACTATTTATGTATTCTATTCAAGTTTTTCTCATTTTATTGTGGCTTTATAGTTGCTTTTTACTCATTTCATAATTGGAATCTTTTTTTCCTATATCATTATATCCATTATAGAGAAAAAGTATTAAATTTCGCTTTTTACTCAACTTTTTTTATGAATTTTTTTCAGAATGTCAAGTAAAGAATTCTGAAAAAAATTGTCTACGTACACTCCATGTAGACGCACAAACTTTAGAGAAAAAAATAAAAAGAAGTAGAAAAATCAAAAGTAAAAAAACGCTTTCGCCCTTTTTTTTAAAAAAACTCTCTGTAAAAAGGACTTGGTGATTATTTACATATTTTTTTCAGTAAATTTCTTAGTAGACTGTTACATTTTCAATTCGGTTTAATGCTGTTCGTCCTTCGCAAAGGTCTATTTTGTCGGTTATTTTTCTTTTTTTCACGAAATGCATTGAAACCTTCTTCAAAAACTCGCTTTTCAGCAGAGTGAGTGCTTGAAGAGTAGGCTGATATTGAAAAAAGAGCAATATTCAATATGAAAACTCTAATATTTCATTTAAAACTTCTAAAAAAACTCAAATAAATATGTTTCCGAAACGTCTCCTGCGTGAATTAACGCACAGCAAGGAGCGCGCGGCATCTATAAACACGCCCCTTTTCCTGCGACCCTGACGAAAGTTTCTACACAAAAGTGGTTCCCCCTGATTTCGCCACTTTTTTTGCTTATAACTTTTTTTCATTTTTTTCATATTTTTTTCTTTTCTGTTTTTCGCAGTTAGCTCTCAATTGCCATCAGCTTTCTTTTTCATATAGGTTTCAACTTTATATCACTGACTTTGGGAATTGGCCTGCGGTCCCTACGTACAGGGCCCATCAACCGTTTCTCACTCGATCGCCTCTTGTTTGCAACTAAGAAATCGCAAATTTTGCTCGAAATCGGTTTTTTAGAATCTCTCTTTGAAGCTTGAAGTTGAAATTTTGACCTTTTCATGTCCCAAAAACTTTTCTCGAGGTTCTAAAATCTTCTCAAAGACGTTCTTAAGCTTTCAACTTAAAAATAAAAATTCCGAAGCCATCAAAATTTACAGCCCGTTTCTAATCAAGCCTTGAAGTACTAGAAACCTATTTTCAGCTGAATCGATAATTATAGCCCTTAAAAACCTTTACAAGAAGGGCCATTTAACTTTCTATTGGGAACTTTTTACAATTGACCGGAATACTCCTTGAAGTACCCGAGAGTCTCCATCTGAACTTCTACCTATTTTCTGGAAAAGAACCCCTCAAAGTCAAAGAAAACCTTCAAAATCGGCTTTGAACTCTTGTTTCTCGAAAAAGAGAAATTTGTGCAGTTTCAGGTCTTCAGAATCTTCTTTTGGTACGTCAGAAAGTGTTCTGGCATTGAGAATTATCCCAACTCAAAGTAAAATAACCTTCCTTGTAGGTAAAAGCTTGGGAAGATCAAAATTGCAACTAAATCGATGAAATTCTCAGGAAGGTCCGGCCACAACTTTTCAAAAGCCGTAAACTTGGAAAGATCAAAAAATACAGGCAATTGTCGCCAAACACGTCCCATAACCCTTTCTTCGCTCGATCGCCTCTTGTTTGCAACCAGCAAATCGCAAAGTTTGCCTCGCTTCACACAGAATCGGTTACGGTGGTCGTAATCCACTTGGTCAGAAATGTCAAATCTGAGCGGTGGCGTTGCGTAAGACGCACGGGCCGCGCAACACAGCGGCCGCTTTTTTCTCGGCTCCGAAATGATGTGTGTGCCCATTTGGTCGTGTAATATCCGTTATTTACGGTCGGACTGGCCCCGGCGATTATGCAATATCCAAGGGTTTCTTGTATCGTATTGACAAGATGGGCTCATAAATCTTTGTTTGAGGGTCGTTTTTTTGGAAAGATCGATAAAAGGTATGGAGAATAAAATGAGCTTCTTGGCAGGATGCAGGTACATTTTTGTTAGCTAGAAAAATTGGAGCGGTACCTTTTTTTAAATTTAATTTCTGTGCTGAAAATGAGGTTAGATTAGTAGATGGATGGCCAGAAATTCGAATAAAAAGTAAAAAGATTCAAAATATGTACAGTAGCGAGAATGGGTGAGGCAAAAAAACGGTTATTTAAAGAACTTTGCAGATACTTAACTATACTTAACTTAACTATACTAACAGATGCTGAACTTTGCAGATAACCGGACCAATTTTAGATATGTGATGTAAAATGTGTTTGCGGACTACACTTCAAAAAAAAGGCAATGGTGCTCCATTGCGAATTACGAGAACTCGGTTTTTCTGAAACGAGTTCCAGCTTTTCATAGCATTTTAAAAGTTGAAACTCCTCTCTATAATTATTAAAAGTTGAAATTGAACATCTTATGATCATTTTTGGACTGAAAAAAGCTTCAAAAGCTCAAAATTTCAACCTTTACATTAATAATCAGCGGCGAACCTTTTTGCGCCATTTTCTCAGTCCTTAGGCATTATTTTTGCTGCCTCTCCCTTTCTTCACCATTACTCAAGCCTTTAAAATTCCAGAAAAATGAAAGGCTCGAGAAAGGGAGCCTTTTTGCTACCTTTTTGCTGCCTTTTTTGAGCCTTTCTGGAGCCTTTCTGGAGCCTTTTTGCTGCCCTTATGCTGCCTTTTTGCTGCCCTTATGCTGCCTTTTTGCTGCTTTTCTGGAGCCTTTTTGCTGCCTTTTTGCTGCCTTTCTGCTGCCTTTCTGCAGCCTTCTTCCAGCTTTTCCCTTTTAGCGGCTATTATTTACCATTCCGAATCTGACCGAGAAAAAACACGATCACCAGAAAAAGACGATTTTCCAAAGAGCCATCGATGAGCCTCCTATATCTCCAAAACACCTCTCCAATCTACCTTCGCGCACCTGTCCTTATAATTACCCAACCTTCGACCTTTATCTTATCAACCGGCCAGCGGCAAGTCAAAAAGGACACCGGAGTAGATTGAGCCCCCGTGCGGAACGCATCGAGATAAATGCCAAGCAGGTGTACCTCTTTACCTGTGCAACACCTTGAAACGAGCCGCCAAGACAAACAGACCGATCCAATTTCTGCGGGCCACACGACGCAACGGTAATCCCTCCGTAATTACGCAACTCGAACTTGTCTTTTTTCGATCGTCTGTTAATCCGCTGCTGTTGATGGATCAGGTTACGCCAGGGATGCTCCATTGAGAAGTTAATGTGTTCGATATCGGATTGCAGGGAATGGCAGACATTTTGAGAAGAACGTATGTTTAATATTGGGTTACAGAGTATGTTGGTAATAAGCTGTTTTATGACTTCTTAATCTTGCTTGAAAAAGCTTGAAAAAAGCTCGGGGTACGCCAGAAAATTAATCATATTCGGATTACTTCTCAAGTCCGGATTTTTCTAAGGGTCTTCAAAAACCCGAAAAAAAGGACAAGGTTAATTCTGACCATATTTTTTGAGCTTGGTCTGAGCTTATAGGATCAAGAACCATTACCAGATCTGAAAAAAACTGCACCTATTGGACTCAAATCTCTTTCTAGAATCATTTATTTTTTCTTTTTCTTCTCCGGCTGAGCTTTAAGCTTGACTAGCAGCTTGACAAGCACTTCTAGATCCCCTTATTCATCCGTTCAAAAGAACAAGGAAGTATAAAAATCGCTGGCTAGGCCGGAATGGCTTGTTTCTGATTCCGAAAAATCTTTCTTCTCTTTCCATGCTTGCCTGGTTTTTTGTAGACTTTTTAGCTAAGCTCCTTAAGGTCAGATATTTACAGCCTTTCGAAAGATCAGAGTATTATAAAAGCCAATACTTTATTTTCACTCCTGACCTCAAGCTCTTTTCGCCAGTATTTTCAAGAGCTCAAACCCTTCGAATTCCTCCAAAAGCTCAAGCTTTCCCGGCTTGGCTGAAGCTTATACCGTTCTATCAAGAACTCTGAGGGAACTTCCAGGTTTCAGATCTTCTTCTACATCCTGCTACTTTTCGAGCTAGACCAGCTTCTCCAACAAGCCCTTCTAGCACTCAGATCTTCTTCAAAAGCCGTCCAAAAGATCGGAAAAGTATGAAAACCATTTCTTTATAAACTCCTGACTTTGAGCTTACTTTCGAGTGTATTCAAGATTTCAATTCCTTTGAAGTAGTCTTGAAAGAGGTCGAGCTTTTCCGGCTTGGCTTGAGTTCGAACAGTTGTATCAAGAGCTCTGAAACTGGATCTTCTCGATCTCACAATGTCAGGCTGTTTTTTGAGCATATGGTTTTTTTTTTTGAAAATATGGTTTTTTGAGCTAGACCAGATTCTCCAACAAGCCCTTCTAGAGCTCAGACTTTCTACAAGAGCCGTCCAAGCGCTCAAGTTTTTCCGGTTTGGCTGAAGCTTATACCGTTCTATCAAGAACTCTGAGGAAACTTACAGATCTCTGGTCTTTTCTATAACCTGCTACTTTTTGAGCTTGACCAGCTTCTCCAACAACGTCATCCTAACTCGTTGGCGGCTAGAATTGTCAAAAGATCGACAAAAGTATAAAAACGGCTGGCTCGGCCGGAGAAGCTTGTTCTCGCCGTCACATCCGCCAACGAGTTAGGATGACGGATGGCCGAGCCGCTTCAAAAATCGCTTCATAACACTTGACGTGTCATCAGTTGTTGGAGGGGGCGCCAAGACGAAGACAAACTTTTTTTCTTCTTCTCTCTCTTGAGAAGGATCTGGGACGATCCATCATCGGCCGCTCTTCCTGCCGTCTTCTACTCTTTGTTTTTGGCCGTTTTGAGGCCCGACTGATTGATGGCTGCTGATTTGCTCTCAGGAGATTCTGGTGGTGGTCCGAGTCGAGGAGAGGGATGCTTAATGTCGTCGGCGAGATCAAAAAGCCCTTTCTTTGTCTTGTTTAAGTGTCTTTAATTGGTGATTAATGGGGCGGAAGGTGTACTCGTGTTCAAAATGGACAAGTTCTTGGCATTTGGACACCTGGTTCGGTATTTTATGATTGGTGAGGTTGGAATTATTCAAATTGGACTTGAAAAAAATATTTCTGGGTGAAATTTTTCCGTTCGGAAAGCTTTCGTATTGAAAGTTTGAACATGAAAATCGATTCCAGGGCCAACTTCATTCGAAAAAAAAATTTCCAATTTTTTCTTCAATCTAACCTACTGGAACAAGCTTTAAAAAATAGAAGCCCTGACAATAAAATCCGTCCCGAAGCTTTTAAATCTACAAAACCTAAAAAATCGATCAAAAATTTTTTTTTCTACCTTCAAGCCGTCCCAAACTTTCAGAAAAACTAGCTTTCTACATAAAAATTCTGTAGATTATTTCTTAAAAATCTTGTTTTCATTTTAAAATTCAAGTTTACTGTAAACAAAAAAATATAGTGCGCACGACCAAAAAAATAAAATTCGTTCCACTTTTCTGTACGACACTCCGCTGAAACGCAAGATCATGGAGTGAATTTTACGTGAATCGAAAGAGGGAGGTCTACTCTATCTTTCCACCAACTTTCGTTAGTATCGGTTCATTATTGCGCATCTAAGAAAGCAAAAAAAAATTACCAAAAAGGCTTTTCGATCTCTAAGTTTACAAATACATATATGTAATACAAAGTTTACATAATTCATGTCATTCAAGCTCGTTTTAAACCTCTGAAAATCTCGAAAACCGGATCTGATCTCTTTTTTTTCCATTCCCAAGCCTTGAACTTAATAAAACGTCTCGAAAACCATATCAAACCCCATTTTCCCGGTCCCGAAAACTCAAAACCCCCAAAAATAAACATTATCCATGCCTCACTGAAGTTCCAAAGCCATTCTCAAAAACCAACCTACACGAAAAAAATCGCTCTTTTTCGCTGGTCACATCTGGCCCCAATAGCTCGGACCATCAATTTCAAGGGTCCTCGAAAAGCGAAAAAATATACACAGAGGCAAATTGTTTGACAAATTGCGCCACCCATAATTCACACCTGTAACGAGCGTCGACGTCGTCTTTTTTTTTGTCCCCATGTGCAAACAATTTGAATTATCCCACGTGTCTCATTAACTCACATCGCGTCCTTTTGTCACGCCAACAAGCACGTGTATTTCATTCTAATTGATTGAGAGTTTGGATAGGGATCGGAAGGGGAATGTTTATTTCGATCACAGACAGATCTGTAGCTCAGAAAAAATATCCAAAAAAAAAGTTATTTTTAGTTTAAACAAGGGTCTTGGTAAGATCCAAAGAGGAAAGCTGAAAATCCAAGATTCGAGAAAACATATCTAGGCTTGAAGAATTATAAAAGGAAGAGAGAGACTTATTTGATCTGCAGCTCAAAATTTTTCTTTCCAACTTTCCTTTTTTGAACACTTTGAACCCTTCCCCACTTTCAAAAAAATTTTTTAACTTTAAAAGTCTTGCATTTAGGTGCAATAAATGAAAACAAAGAAAGCTTCCAGGGAATTTCGTAGTATTTCCATTTTATAATTTCACTTCAAGTTTTGAAAAGAGTCCAAGTTAAGGAGAAAGATAATATTTTGAAAATCAAAGACGAGAAAAATAATCTCATCACCTTGAACTGAAGAGCCCCAAAGCTATACGCAGGCTTGTAAGAGACCAGTCAAACCTTCTAATTTCAAAAGGGAGACTATCAAATCAAACAATTGTGCAAGTGAAAGAAGGTTGAAGTATAACTTTGAAAGAAGGCTTCAAGCTCAAACCCGGAGATTTGAAAAAAAAAAATCAAAATCTTTGATTCTAACTGTAGACCTTTCCAACAGCTCTGTTCAGAAAAACTGCGGCCTAGGTGAGAGGTCAAATTCATTTTAGTTTTGCTCCGTAGTAAAATCACGAAAAAAGGTCCAACCTTCCGATCAATCATAAGAAGAATATCTGGGCTCAAATGAAGTCCTTTTGAGCAAGAAAAAAAAAACAAAAATCATTTTTTATAGCTAGATTTTTTTTTTGTTGAACGATTCACCAAAATACTGTCTAGGTGAAAGAGCCAGAAATGAAATTCGCTCTACTGAAAAAAAATTTAGTGGCTACTTAAGAGGTTCCAAAAAAAGGGGACACTAAAGTGGCCACTAAAATCCCGTCTATAGAGGCCATTACTCTGCGTCTCACTGATCAAAACCCTATAGGGGTCACTAAAAATTTTCCCAGTGATATAATCAAGGTTCTGATCACTTGAGAAATAGCTCCTACCAGTGGAGAACAAGTTTCTAAATTTTCAAAACAAAATTCATTTTTTGAACTCTTCAAACAGTTCAAATCAGTCAACTACTGGCTAGGTGTGAGGTCCATACGCGTGCTCGTAAAAGAGGTCCTTCCACCTCTTGCCGAGGCCTCCGATACATCACCGCGGTGGTCATAAACGCCATCGACAGGCGCAGTCTCTAATCGCTTGTGTACCGCTGCCCTCGACTCGCAGAAGAAGACGAAGACCGTCGCCGCCAGCCGATCCTAATCTTCTACAACCTAACAAGATGTGCACGCCACCGTGCAAAGTTGATCTCTTTTTCTCGAGGGACCAGCAAAAATTAATATTTAAGGAATTCCCCAAGGGGAAAATTTTTAGTGACCACTATAGGGTTTTGACGTTTTAGTGGGCCACTATAGTAGTAAAATTATTTTCGTTACCTTTGAGCCCTCATTTCTGAAAAACAAAAAATTTTTGCAGGTCAAGATTTTGAGACTTCTCATCTGTTGGGTCAAGAAGTTTCCTGACCGATTTTCAGAATAATCCCAACCGCATAATAAAATGATCCCCTTGTAAGGTCAAAGAGTAAAAAACTAGAAAAATCAGAAGTCGAATATTTTTCCTTATGAAATTTAAGCTTATTGGCTATGAACTCAGAGACAGTCACGAATTCTATTCAATCAAGTTTCCCGCCAAAAATTCAAAAATCTTACGGTAGAGCCGCGTCGCATGGCCAACGCGTCGCGGTCTCTACAAGAGACAGCAAAATGGGCTAAGAAAAAGAAAGATATTATTGTTTTTCATTTAAAAAAAAAAATCAAAAATCGGATTATTTTCTTTCGAAAAATCAACATTTTCTCCTTTTTTCTCCAGTATCAAATTTCTATTCAATCAAGTTTCCCGCCAAAAATCAAGATATTACGGTAGAGCCGCGTCGCATGACCAACGCGTCGCGGTCTCTTTACAAGAAACAGTAAAGTGGGCTAAGAAAAAAAAAAGGAAGACACGGTGACAGTTTCACTTTTGGCTGCGATTCATGAATAGATTAACATCGGAATGAGTGCGGCAGAAGAGAATCCTTCAAACGCTTTTCGGCCTGTGACACTTCAAAAAGACCTTATCCGGCCTCGGAATCGGTGTTTGTGCGACGTTTGACGAATTGGTTTTGCACCCCCGTCGGGCCCGATCTTTATCAAGAAGGGGCCCAAACAAGGAGAACAACCAGAACGCTTTTTATCTTTTAGTAGTTTTTTCAGGTCTCGGTGGGAATTCGAATGAGTATAGATTTGACCTGAAAAGGTGGGAAATTCTTGGAATTTTTTGAAAAATAGCACTTGATCTTCAGAGCTTTTGTTAACCCAAGAAAGATAGCTCAATAAAAAGCTAATTTTTGTATTTAAGAAAAAAAGTTTTCACAACTTTCTGGTATGGAATCTTTTTGAAACAGAGGACACTAAAGTGGCCACTATTTTCCGTTTTAGAGGCCACTTCAGTAGTTTTCCATCCAGTATTCCTTCCAGTAACTCTGATAATTTTAAAACAAACAGATTGGACCAGTTATGTTGATCCATTGACCCCTAAAGTGGTCACTAAAATTTCTAGTAGTAGCACTTAGACCTCTATAGTGACCACTTATTTTTAACCCCTTAAGTGGCCATTAATTTGATTACTATAGAGGCCACTAAAACGTCAAAACCCTATAGTGGCCACTGAAAAACTAAAAATGATCACAATTTCGGCTAAAAACTGCTAAAAACCAAAAAATTTCGCAACACCCAACTCTTACTCATTCATCTAGAGCTCCCAAGTCTTCCCGGAAAAAATAAGCCACGAAAAAAAAAGTGTTGTCGAAGGAAAAAGTCGCCGCTTTGGTCGCTGACAAATCGCCGGCCGT
Organism: Caenorhabditis auriculariae; assembly: GCA_904845305.1. Taxonomy (NCBI): domain Eukaryota; kingdom Metazoa; phylum Nematoda; class Chromadorea; order Rhabditida; family Rhabditidae; genus Caenorhabditis; species Caenorhabditis auriculariae. The sequence goes on along the minus strand of CAJGYM010000210.1, from coordinate 18,444 downwards.
TCCATTTTTTCCCCCTCCTTCTCTTCTTTTTTCACAAAAAGCCGCCGGGTCGTTGTGATTTATGGCAGCAACTTGGGCTTTTCGTTGGTTTCTGGGAAAGTTTTGCGACATTCCGAAAGTTCCGAAGAAGTTCTGGGTGATGGGGAATGGGAGTCTGCTCCTCTTTCGAATTTTTATTGCTAAAACTGAGATAACAGAACTTTTTTTTTAAATCATGAAGAAAACGCCGAGATGAGACCAGAAATCTTCAATTTTTGACAAGAATGCCTGGAAAAGCGGCAGAAAAGCTCAAAAAAAAAGCTTCATCTTGCAAGAAAAAAAAATGTTCCAAATTGAAGCCAACAGGTACTGATCCATGGACCCTCTTTTCAAAATTCAAGATTTTAATTCACTCGACCAAGATTCAAATCTAGAAAGAAAACAAGAAAATGCTGGCCTCTCCGATAGGCAAAAAATCAATGAAAAACGCTAAGCGGGATTGATCCAGGGACCCTTTTAAGAGTCATCAAGGCTTCAATCCACTCGACCATTGCTCCTCCTTGAGAGACAAGAAGCTCAGAACGTCTGAATCTTGCAAAACCAATCCCAAGCCGACCGGAGTCGATCCAGGAACCCTTTCAGAACTTATCAAGGCTTCAATCCACTCGACCATTGCTCCACCTTGAGAGACAAGAAGCTTAGAACGTCTCAATTTTGCAAAAGAAGGCTTACGCCGACCGGAGTTGATCCATTAACCCTTTCAAAACTTATCAATGCTTCAATCCACTTGACCATTGCTCCTCCTTGCGAAACAAGAAGCTTCGAACGTCTCAATCTTGCAAAAACCAATCCTACGCCGACCGGAGTCGATCCACCAACCCTTCCCGCAACAATCAAAACTTCTTCCACTCGACCAGAACTTCATCTGACTATTGAGAGCACATAAAACTCAAGTCTTCTTTCTGAATTTTGCAAAAAACGCCGGCCGGTACCGAACCAGGAACCCATTCAGAATTTAACAATGCTTCAATCCACTTGACCCTTACTCTTCCTTGGAGTACAAGTACCTTAGAACGTCTGAATCGTGCAAAACCAGTCCTACGCCGACTGGAACCGATCCACCAACCCTCCCCGCATCAACCAAAACTTCTCCCACTCGACCATGACTTCAGCCGAGAGAACATAAAGCTCAGTATGTCAAAACAAAGGTAACGCCGACGGGTACCGATCCATTAACCCTTTGAGAACTCATCATGCTCCAAACCACTTGACCATCACTTTATCTTGAAAGACACGAAACTCAGAACGTCTCCCGTCTTGCATATGGAGGCTTACACCGACCGGAACCGATCCAGAAACCCTCTCCACAACAACCACCACTTCTTCCACTCGACCATTACTCTTCGTTGAAGTACAAGAAGGTCATAACGTCTTCATTTTGCAAAACCAATCCTACGCCGACCGATAGTGATCCAAAAACCCTCTCAGAACTCATCAATGCTTCAATCCACTTGACCATCACTTTACCTTGAAGTACAAGAAGCTCAGAACGCCTCCAGCTTGAAAAAAAGTCCTACGCTGACCGTTACCGATTCATTGACCCTTTGCGGAACAATCAGCACTTCTTCCACTCGACCAGGACTTCATCTGACTATTGAGAGCACATAAAACTCAAGTCTTCTTTCTGAATTTTGCAAAAAACGCCGACCGGAGTCGATCCAGGAACCCTTTCAGAACTTATCAAGGCTTTAATCCACTCGACCATTGCTCCTCCTTGAGAGACAAGAAGCTCAGAACGTCTTCATCTTGCGAAAAAAAAAAGTCCTACGCCAACCGGAACCGAACCAACAACCCTCCCCGCACCAACCAACACTTCTCCAACTCGACCATGACTTCACCAAATCTTCCTAGTAGAAGCTCAAAATTTCCCGCCAGCTCTCGCTGTTCAACGCTTCCTGATAAGGATCTCAAGACGGAATCGGCTGTCGGATCAGTGTCAAAACGTCAACATTTCTTCGCACCTGTAATCCGGCGACGATCTGACGGCGGCCCGAAACGCGGGAACACAGCTGTTGCGATTCCAAACTCAATCTTTTCCCTTGATCGAGCCGAAATCGGCAAGAGATTACCGCGGATTAGGCATGTGGAGGGTTTCGGAACGATTTCAAATTTCAAATCGTCAAGGACGCCTTTTTAATTGGGAGTGACTCCCTTGAGTGATGATGGATTTTTAAAAATAGTGAGATCGAATTTAATCTGGCTTCAATTTTAGAGGTTTTTTATTGCAGTTCCAAGGAGTTCATGCTCGGAGAAAAATTTCAAATCAAACTCCTACTAAAAGTCGATAAAAGTACTGGGAAAATCTTAGTGGCCACTGTAGGGTTTTGACGTTTTAGTGGCCTCTATAGGAGTCAAATTAGTGGCCACTTGAGGGGTTAAAAATTAGTGGCCACTCTAGAGGTCTAAGTTACTGGAGGGAATACTGGAATAAAAAACTACTGAAGTGGCCACTAAAACGGAAAATAGTGGCCACTATAGAGGTGGGTTTAGTGGCCCCTTTAGTGTCCTCTCCAAGTAGTCCTTGGCGAGCCTCTATAGTGGCCACTGAAAATTTTCCCAGTAGGTCGAACTCCAGTATCCTTTTCTGAGAATCAGAACATCATTGCTCAAGAAAAGCAGACGACTTTCCGATGATCACAGAAAAGCTGGAGCTTCTTGTCCAAGCTCAAACCTCGCTTTGAAAAATACAGCCTATTTCCAAGCTAGACCGTCGTCCCACTTTCTTCACATACCTTGTCCTTTTCCTGAATTCAAGCAGACCCTAATTTCACAGTCTTCGTATATTTTCCCTCAGGATCTTTTGCTCAAGACTGACTTAATGGTACTACTACATACTTCTGACAGCTTCTTCCAGAAACAGCTGATCGTCGGAACGCTCATAGCTCGTCTACTGCCATCTCAAGAAGGACGAGTTGTTCTACTCGCAGTTCTTGAGCAGCTACAGTTTCATGAACCAATAAAAAACATCAACAACTTTTCAATTATTCTTTGATTCAGCAGAGAACCCTCCCTATAGACTGAACGATATTATGGAACTTCTTCGAATCCGAACTCCTTTGCTCAAGATTCAAGAAAAACCAACAACTGGAGGGACGTTTTTACGACGTCCTCTGACAGTCCTTCCATCTTCTCTTCTTCTTTTTCCTCCTCCAACAAGAACTCTCTGCCGTGGCCCAAGCCAAGCAGCAAGACGGTCGTAAATAAGTCGCCGTGCGGAACGTCGCCGGTTCGATAGATTTACAACTGGCCAACGACAGACCAAGACGCCGACAAAGGCCCATCCAACATACGGTATTAACATTGGGGCGCAAAAGTGCTGGGTGGGCTCGTAAAAATGGCCGCCGCGGCGCTCGATCTCAACTTGCAGATAAAACTTTCCAACCGACTGAAAAAAATTCCTTTTTTTCCTATGGTTTTCGAGGGGTGTGTGGAAAAAGGATTTTTTTTTTCGGAATAGATATATTTTTTCACATACCAACTTTTCTATAGAAAGTGCGGGAAAACGGACAGTTTTTTTCAAAATTTGAAGTCATTTTGAACACCAGAAGCTTCTAAAATACATGGTTTAACTCCAGAAAAAAAAAATCTACTAGAATCTTCTCCTATTTTTTCTATTCTCAAAAAAGCGAAAAATATTCACTCAAAACGTCTCCAATCCCAGCTTCATCACTATCGAATTTTAAAAAATGGGGATTCCTTCTTTGGATGGAAAATTCTCCGAAGCCAGAAGCTTGAATAAACAATGAAAAAACACCTAAATCCGACTTTCAAAAAAGAAAAATATTGACTGGAACCATCTCCAATACTCAAATAAATCACGACCTCCTCACGAATCCATTAAAAATGAGAAAGATGATGGAGAAACGGTGAGCTCTGCAGTGTATACCATACCGAAGGGGACCAACATTTATTACCCATTTTGGAGACGCGAATCAAACTGACACAGACGTCGTTAAACATCCATCAAAACCCCATCCGCGCCGTTTGCATCTCCTCCCGATTTCGGCTGACCGATTTGCCAATTTCATACCCGACAACTCGGGGATCTTCTTGATCTTCTTCGTTCGGAGGTTGATCGGATAGTTCTCAAAGAAGATAGGAAGATTTCTGGTATTTTTTTCATTTTTGATGAGCGTTTTCAGCTCACAGAGCTCTTCAAGGGTCCAAAAAGTGAAGATCGACATTTTCGAAGATTCTTCAGGCCTTCTTGGCTGACAGGTTGATAAGTGATATTTGATGATCTTCGAAGAAGAGAAAGAAGGTTTGCCAGTCCTTCATTCTCAGGCAAATCCTGGGAAGGTAACCAGAAGAAGTTTGGAAGGTGTATGGAAGCTAGAATGTCTCATGAAAGCCTTTGGAAGGTGTTTTGAAAGTAGTTGGAGGGTGAAAATGGAAAATGCCTTCCAGAAGCCTTCCAGAAGCCTGCTGGAAAGTGTCTGGAAGGCTTCCGGCAGAATTTTTCTCAAAGTAGAAGGTGTTTGGAAGCTATGTGGAAAGCGTTCGACCAATTTCTGGTAAGCTTCCAAACGCCTCCCGAGAAACCGAAAGCAGAAGCTTCCCAAATCTTATTTGAATTTCCGTTTTTGATGGATTTTTTCAGCTCACAAAGAGTCCAGGGAGTGATGGAAACTGCCAAAAATTCAAGTTATAATTTTCCGGAGATCTTCTTGATCGTCTCCATTCCGAGGTTGACCGGATAGTCCTTGAAGAAAAAAAAAATTATTACTGGTCTATTTTCTCTCATTTTTAATTAATTTTTTCAGCTCACAGAGCTCTCAGTGATACTATAGAATCCAAGGAGTGATGGTGAACAATAGAAATAAGTATCGGCTCGGAAAATATTCAAGCAAAGTCTCCAAGAAGCCGTTGACGTCGTCACGAAGAAGTCAATGTCAAGAAACCATTCGATGTTATCTTTCCACTGGATTCTAGACTCCACGTCTTCAAGAGGCCGCCGTCGTCGTCAAGTAACCGTTCGACCTCTTCTTTATACTGAAATCTGGACCCCAGGTCTCCAAGAAACCGTCGACGTCGTCAAGAAACCGTTCGACCTCTTCTTTTATTGAAATCAAGAGCCCACGTCTTCAAGAAGCCATCGACCTCTCTCTTTAAATCTTCACGTTCTTACAATTTTCGGCTAGCGAATTCTGATACTTCTACCTCAGCAATCTATCTACCCTTTCAAGTCTCCAACTACCATTGAAAATGTAATAAAAAGCCAGAAAAAGTCGTTCGAATCTCAACCCCACGTCTTCAAGAAGCCGTTGACGTCATCACGAAGAAGTCGATGTCAAAAAGCCGTTCGATGTTATCTTTCCAAAAAATTGAAAAATGAAGATAAGTATCGTGAAAAATGTAGTTAAGTATCGGCTCGGAAAATATTCAAAGTCTCCAAGAAGCCGTTGACGTCGTCACAAAGGTTTCAACGTCAAAAAAACCGTTCGACCTCTTCTTCTTACTGGAATCTGGACTCCAGGTCTCCAAGAAACCTCCGTCGTCGTCAAGAAGCCGTTCGATCCCTTTTTTTCACAAAAATCTAGACCCCACGTCTTCAAAAAGCCGTCGACGTCTCTCTTGAAATCTTGACGTTCTTGCAATTTTCGGCTTGCGAATTCTGAATCTTCTCTACCTGGACCATCCGTCCACTTTTCCAAGACTCCAAATACCATTGAAGATGTAATTAAAAATCCCAAGAAGCCGTTCAAATCTCAACGTCTTCAAGAAGCCGTTGAAGTCGTCACAAAAATTTCTAATTCAAGCAGCTCTTCGATCTCTTCTTTTCACAAAAATCTAGACCCCACGTCTTCAAAAAGCCGTCGACGTATTTCTTGAAAACAACACAATTTTTAAATCTCAACGTCCTTCACGAAGTAGTAAATTTCAAAAAGCCGTTCGATATTATCTTCCCACTGAAACGTAGACCCCACGTCTTAAAGAAGCTGTCGAGGTCTGTCTTGAGATATAAATTTCCTACAAAAAATCATCATCTTGGTTTTTACAAGAAACTCTTCGATACTTCTCTACCTGAGCCATCGTTCTACCTTTTCAAATCTCCAATCATCATTGAAGCTGTAATTAACATATTAAAAAAGCCGTTCAAATCTCAACCCTACGTCTCCAAGAAGCCGTCGACGTCAACACGAAGGAGTCAATGTCAAAAAAACCGTTCGACCTCTTCTTCTTACTGGAATCTGGACTCCAGGTCTCCAAGAAACCCCCGTCGTCGTCAAGAAGCCGTTCGATCCCTTCTTTTCACAAAAATCTAGACCCCACGTCTTCAAGAAGCCGTCGACGTCTCTCTTGAAATCTTCACGTTCTTGCAATTTTCGGCTTGCGAATTCTGAATCTTCTCTACCTGGACCATCCGTCCACTTTTCCAAGACTCCAAATACCATTGAAGATGTAATTAAAAATCCAAAGAAGTCGTTCAAATCTCAACGTCTTCAAGAAGCCGTTGAAGTCGTCACAAAAATTTCTAATTCAAGCAGCTCTTCGATCTCTTCTTTTCACAAAAATCTAGACCCCACGTCTTCAAGAAGCCGTCGACGTATTTCTTGAAAACAACACAATTTTTAAATCTCAACGTCCTTCACGAAGTAGTAAATTTCAAGAAGCCGTTCGATATTATCTTCCCACTGAAACGTAGACCCCACGTCTTCAAGAAGCTGTCGAGGTCTGTCTTGAAGGCTACGACTTTTTACAAAACTCATCATCATCTGGGTTTCTACAAAAGAACTCTAAACATACGTCTCTGAAGTCTCTTAGAAAAGTCTTCAGAAAGTCTCTAAAACTTCTTGACCATCACCTCTACCTCACCCTCATTCTACCTTTTCACGTCTCCAATCATCATTCAAGCTTTAATTAACATCCTGAAAAACCTTTCAATACCAACCCCACGTCTCCAAGAAGCCGTCGACGTCAACATGAAGAAGCCAACGTCAAAAAGCCGTTCGACCTCTTCTTTTCACTGAAATCTCAACCCCACGTCTTCAAGACGTCGTCACGAAGGTGTCAACGCTCGAAATCTGACGCAGAAATCTCCTCCCCCAAAAATATGCCAAGTCGAATCGTCGAGGATTAGACGTGTCACGTCACGTTGGCCGTTCCTTTTCACGGGATTCCGACAGGGCGCACATTCGAAAAAATAAACGCTTTATGACAAGTCTGAATCGGAACCAGAGTTGAACTGACAGGACTGAGGAGTCCTTGGGGAGGAGGAGGTCATGACTGAAACAAAGGAGAAAAAAATAGGGGATAAAAAAGGGGGTGTAGAAAAAATAAAGCTAGGGACTTATATATTTTTTTAAATCTTTAAAAAGTTAAATTCATTTTTTTAAAAATTCCAATGGGGACAGCTAAACGAGCGATTTTTTTCTTTTTTTAAAAATTCTTTCTGAACTCATTTCGCTTAAACTCAGTTTTTTTCAAGTTCTAAAACTACTCGGCAAACTCAACTTTTTCGAATCTGAACGATCCAAAAAAATTTAAAAATTTCTTTGAAAGGACTTTTTCAGAACCTTTTTTTAAAAGTTTTCTTCAGAAAAAAATTCCAAAAACTTCCAAGCATGAGGACCTAACTTTTTTTAATTTTTTTCCTTTTAGAAAAACCAAGAGCCTTCAAAAAGCTTAGAACTGGGAGAATTTTTAGTGGCCACTATAGGGTTTTGACGTTTTAGTGGCCACTTAAGGGGTTACAATCTAGTGGCCACTATAGAGGTCTAAGTGCTACTACTAGACCACTAAAAATTTTAGTGGCCACTTTAGGGGTCAATGGATCAACATAACTGGTCCAATCTGTTTGTTTTAATATTATCAGAGTTACTGGAATGAATACTGGATAAAAAACTACTGAAGTGGCCACTAAAACGGAAAATAGTTGCCACTATAGAGGTGGGTTGAGTGACCACTTTAGTGTCCTCTCCAAGTAGTCCTTGGCCAGCCACTATAGTGGCCACTAAAATTTTCCCAGAAACTTAAAGATTGTTATAAATCCTTCAAAAATAATCCAAAGGTTTTCTTGGCACTATTTCGGTCTTTAATTTTGTTTTTCCCAAGCTTTTATTAACCTAAAACTGCAGCTTTCTTAAGCTTCACCCTCAAAACTTTTTCTCAAAATAACCTTTTTTAAAACTCCTAAAAACTTTCTTGAAAGCCTCCCAGAAACAAAATCTCCTTTCCCAGCACCTCTAGGACCAATAAAGTCTCAAAAAAAAAAAAGAGTCAAGCCAAAAATGATATGAATCTCGGGCGAAATGTTTGCCGCCGACTGACTGATGGATGCATTTATCGTCGCAGCGGCGCTTCTTTTTTTCTTCTTCTTTCTAATTTCCCAGATCCCAATCGACACCGCATTTGTCACGGTTCGGAAGACAACTCCGAAGGCCGAGAAACGCCAAAAAAAGAAGAAAATGCGATCAAATCGCTCGGCGACAAATTGGCCCCAGCGTTTTTGAGATTGCGATCTCGCGCGAAAAAGGTGTCGCGCTGGCGATAACCGCATTTCGATCCTTCTTTTTTTTTTCTTGTTACAGTAACCAAATAGGGCAAAGAAGTGTAAAAAAAGAACCAATTATATGAAAATATGAACTTCCAGTTCAAGGTAAAGGATAAAGAAAATAGGGTTTCAATAAACGTTCTACAAAATTTTGGATCGAAGTTTTCCTACCTGAAAAAAATGAAGCCTTTTCAAAAAGGTGTTCAAATTTATAAAATCTCGAGTCACAGTCAAAAAACTTAAAGGCGCATCATAATGAGCTGAAAAATGGTTTCGAAGGAATATTCAAAAAGTCACGAAAAGTGAAAAATTCAATTTTTAAACGTCTAACTCAAATTTACAACGTAAAACTGCTTTGATTGAATAATTTTACGAATTTTTGAATGATTCTCAAGAAAAAACCCCCCAAGTTCAGTAATCGTTTAAAAAAACCAACCTTAAAATTAAGTTTTTTATTAAAATATTTCTGTTTTTAGAGAAAAACATTAATATAGTCTTCAAAACTTAATTTCAGTTCAAAAAATCCCACTGACTACCCCCACAAGCTTCAAATCGAATGAAAAATCAATCTTACCAACATCCGACCTTCTCCAACTCAAAGCTCTCAAATCATCGCAACAAATCGGAGAATCAACACGATCAGTCGGAAAAAAACACGAAAAAGGAAATAAAAACGAGACGGAAGGTGAAGCTAACACGAGGCGAAGGGCCGACGGCGGCGGCATCGCTTTGATCGCCGGCCGTGACGTGATCCGAAGCGACAACGTCGTCATCTCGAGTCATCGGCCACGTCCGGCCACCTTCGGACCTCGGCACAGAACTGTGTCTTTGATTGGGAAAAGGACGCGAGCAGCTGCAACCTGGTAGGAGCACAAAAAAAAGGTTTTCAAAATCCACTGAGGTTTCTCGAAGAGACAGAGGCTTGAAAAAAATCGGAGCGGTTCTTTGGAGTTGGAACTTGAGTAGGAGCTTGGAAAACGACCGAAGTTCACTTCACCAGGTTGGAAGATACAACTAGCAAGGAGAAAAGACCTTTTGATGGATATGAGCTACGGAGATCTTTGGATCACACCTCAGAACTTTCCTTTTGATTGGGAAGGAAGGAAGAGAGCAGCTGCAACCTGGGTAGGAGCACGAAAAAATAAGGTTTTCAAAATCCACTAGGCTTCTTGAATAGACAAAGTCTTGAAAAATATCGGAAAAGGTCTCGATGGGATTCTTTGAGTTGGAACTTAGGTAGGAGCTTGGAAAACGACAAAAGTTCACTTCACCAGGTTGGAAGACACAACTAGAAAGAAAGAGAACATTTTTTTTCTATTATGAAAAGAAGCTACGGAGACCTTCGGATCACACCTCAAAACTGTCCATTTGATTGGGAAAGCGTCTTCTTCCTTCTTGCAAAGTTTGAAGTTCCACTCAAGCTTTTCCAGGAGACAGAGCTTTTCTTCTTGCTGGAAAGGAGCTCTACGAAAGCTTCGGACCTCTACACAGGACTTTCTCTTCGCTTGGGAGGAACGAAAGAAGGAGCTTGAACTTGACCAACAGCAAAAAATCTGATCTTTCTTTTCGTTGGGTTTCACCGGCCAGACCGTCCTTGGAACTTGAGTAGAAGCGACAGAAAAAGCAATTTTTGAAGATCTGTCTCTAAGGAAGTGAATTGAGCATACTTACAGGATGAGTGAACTACAAAATTTCTTGCTGGTGAAGTATGAAATTGAACCTTTTCTGAAAGTGACTTTCGGACCTTCCTAAAGAACTGTCATTTTCCTGGGGAGGAACGTGAGGAGCTGCAACTTGGGTAGGAGCTTGGAAAATGGTTTTCACCATAAACCGACCAATTTTTTTTCTACGGGTCAGAAACTACGACTAGGATCGTCCTCCTTCTTATGAAAAGAAGCTTCTGGAAAACTTTTGGAAAATTACAGTCCCCATGCTTAGGAAAAAGACGTGAGGAGCTGCAACTTGGGTAGGAGAAGCTCCTGAAGATCTCACATAGGTATTGTCCAAGATAAGAAGAAGAACTGAACAGAAAAAACCATTCTATTTCATTCTGGTAAAGTTAAAGTCACACATGAAAAAATGTGAAACTCGTTTTCAATTTTTAAAAAATTCAAATTTTTCGATGAGCTGAAAATTTTCGACTTCCAACTATAATGCCATATTTAATCGGTTCTCTACAAGACCTTCAACGATGCGCCTTTAAATCCGCCGAGAGAAGGATCTCATCCATTTTGCGACAACATAAACAGTAATTAAAGGATGTCTCCGGGTAGGTATCCAATCTAATCTCTTCGAATCTCGAATGTTTGTCTTCCTGGCGTCTGGATAACATCGTCGGAATTTCGTGTGACCTGCGGGAGGATCCGTTTTTATGCCACCTGGCTGCACCTTTTCCTCCGACTTTAATGAGCACTAAAAAATCTCAATCATGGGTTATTGGTCATAAGAGTCAAAGAGAACAGAAATTACAGAAAAAGGGTTAAAAAAAAAAAATTCGAAAATGAAAAGGGCTTGAAAAAAAGAATAAAAACAATGTAAAAAAATTTTTTTTTGAAATTTTGCTAAAAAAATTCATTTTTTTGTGCGTTCCAAAAAGCGGTCAGATGCCTTGAAAAAAATTACGAAAACCTTTAAAAAAATCGAAAAAAATTTCTACATTTCAACCAAAAATTAATCGAAAGTCCATAAAAGTTTTTCCGAAATTCTTCAAACTTCAAACGGTACGAAACTCCAGAGGCTCATTCAAAAATTTGATTTATCGCAGTGGCGCTCAATTGGACTCAAACTAATAAAAAAATCGAATTTGGAATGATTAATGATCCGACTTGAATCGTTTGCCGATTTGCAGCGATTTGGACAAAATATTGCAAAAAGAAAAAAAGGAAAAAAAAAAACTTCGAGCCAGGCAAAAATGCTTAAAAAGTGAAATTCTCAGAAAATTTTTTGAAACTGTGTTGTTATTTTTTTATCTCAATTTTTTTCAATTTATGTGCCATTTCAAACTTCTCACCAACTCCGTATCAAGCCGATTTCGCTGCGCATCAACTTGAAAAGCAGAAAATCTTTTTTTTCTCATACGTGTCATAACATGTCTTCGCAGTAAGCTCAGTTTCGCTGCGCATCGACTGCTTGAAAACCAGTAACCTACTTTTCCTTGGATTCAATCGAAATGTTTTTTTTACTTGAATTTGAGCTCTGAAGAGCTCTGATAGATCGACAGTGCATCTTCAACTCCGTATCATTTCGTTGCGCATCAACTCATGAACCAGAAAACCTTTCTTAACAATTGATTCAGAACCAAATGAAGCTTTTTCCGAACTCCTATTGGTATCCTCCCAGTATCTCGCTTATCAACACCTCCGTATCAAGCGCAACTTCGCTGCGCATCAACTCATGGACCAGAAAACCTTTTTTAACAATTGATTCAGAACCAAATGAAGCTTTTTCCGAACTCCTATTGGTATCCTCCCAGTATCTCGCTTATCAACAACTCCGTATCAAGCCAAACTTCGCTGCGCATCGACTGAGCTCGACGAAACGGTCGGCGACTCTCAAAGCCTAGGAGGCGCTCGAAATGATTGATGTTTACGAGGTTCGCAGAAGGGCCCAAATGGCCCTTTGAGCCACTTGCAAGTTCATGATTCATTGCGTTTTCAATGGCTTTTCGGGATGGGTCCGGCCGATGGGAATGATCCTTTTTTTCTTCCCTTTTTTTTCTCGTCAGGCGGAAAAAGTTTCTCCTCGAGGTGAGGGATCTCAAAATGAAGGAAAAAGGAAAAATGAAGAATAAAGATGAAAAAAAATTACATTTACTGATGGCTTGATAAAAAAACGTGAGAAAAGAATAAATTTTGAAATTTTCTCTTTTCAGCTGTGACTCATAGTATTTTCCCAACTTGAGCTTTCATTTTTGAGCAAATTTTCAGTTATATTTTACTACTAATTCCTTAGGAAGTGGTCCCTATAGGGGCAAACTCAAAGACCTTTAACGCCCCCCTCTAGAGACCACTTTACCGACCCTATAGGGGCCACTCAAGCTTGCAAAGTGGCCCCCTAAGGGGTCATGCTAATTTTAATTGTTAGGAGCTCTAGGAGAAGACGCATTTCCATGCGAAAAAACTAGATAAATCAGCGTTTTTTTTTAATTAAAAATGTCAATAAAGGGCTAAATGATCCCTATAGTGACCACTTAAGATTTAGAGGCTTAGGAGTTCCATCATGAATCCCTATAGAGATCACCTAAACTTTAACCCTACAGTGAGCACTTTTTCCTATCCTATAGACGCGGTTTTCCTCCTAACCCCTAAAGAGACAACTCTGAGGTTTCTAAGCATGTTTCAAAATCCAAAAAATGCACTAAACGTTTAAAATGCAGGTCCCATCGATTAAAAGCTCGAAAAAAAAGAAAAAAACTGACATCGATTGACGAGTTGCTGTCCTTGAGAGATTGCTCGTATTTCAGCACGAAAAAGTTGGATTTTAGTACGGAATCTGTAAAAAACAGCCACTTTTAAAAATCAAAAATGAGTTTTGAACTTTAAATTTTGAAAAAAATCAAAAAACACCTCAGAAAATTTTTCCAGCTCGGTTTTTTGACGCAAGGGCGATTATACATACAGATTTCCGTCTGAAATTTCTTAAATTTATCTTTAAAAAAAGCTTATTTTTTTCAAACTATTTATCAGAAAAAAATGCCGAAGGATTTTCATTGGAAAAATCATTTTTTTCAAAGACCCGAGGTTTTTTTCTCGATTTTTTGGAGTTTTATGAAGCTTCAGCTCTCAAAAAAATGAACTACTCACAACTTTTTTTAAACTTGGAATAAGTGAAAATGAATCAATGAACCTTTTTCAAAAAGGACACGATTTTCTATCATTTTCAAAAAATTCAACATAAAAAAGATCAACTACTGATGCGATAAATAAACATGAAAAAAATATTTTTCAACTTTTAAGAAGAGCCTTTTTCTAATTATGACCATTTTCGATTTTTTTGAAATTATTTTTTTGTTTTCTAGTGCCGTCTAGAAATGGTACTGTAGTTTCGAAAAGTTATAACAAGGGTTTGAAAATCCTTAAAACCATTTTTAAAGGCACAAGAACGACTTTTCGCTTCGAAACCTTTCATCAAACTTTTTTCTTTTCCTTTACAGTTCCAGCCAAAAATCTATTCATTCATATAAACAGCAAGAAATGAACCAAAAAACGCATTATTCTGCGAAAATATCACGCGACTACCGTACCCTCTTCGAGAAACCAATGCATATCAACAATGTGCGATTAATCAATTTCGGAAAATCCCGCGGTGCGCCCAGAAATTCCTAGTAAATCATCACATCAGTGATGTGTCAAGTGATAAATTGATAGGTTTGGCGGCTTTGTTCCGAAGCTCTGCGGGACGCCCGCGGGCCTCCCGCAGCGACACGCAACCTCATCAGCCGCCGTCAACTTCTCAACACCCAGATTAATGATTCGCTTTGGCGGTTTCGAAACGTAAAAAGGTGGGGTTGACAAAAATATTGAAAAGAAGAAAAACAACAGGAAACAACTTCGAGAAAAGTAGCCCTATTTAAAGGCATAGGAGCAGTAAAAAAAATGGGGCTTCCGGTGAAAGCAGTATCTTATATAGTTTTTCTTTGCGAATCGAACGGTGTACTCAAAAAAATTACAGATGTGACAACTTTAAAAGAAAAACGCGATTTTACTTTCCCGCCTTTAATTTTGAAAAAAGCTTTGGATCGGCATACGGACAAATGTTTACAGTAGCCGTGCACGCGATCTTGCGGACATCTCATTAGACTTGCATTTTGTGAGAAATAACCCGCTATCTGCTTCAAATTAAGAACTTCCTCTCTGAAACATCGATTAAGAAAACAGAAAAAACATATTGATAATAAAGAAAACACAAATAATCGCTATCCCAATCGAAACCTGCGTAAAATCATCATTTTTCACCAGAAAAGCATTTTTGCGATCAAAGTTTGCAAATTATACATGAATAGAAAGTTTTTGTGACGAAAAGAACTTTGGTGACAACAGAAAAAATTGAAAATTGGAAGAAACGAAGAAAAAAGCGAAAATCCGGAAGATGGCGAAGCTTGTTGTCCATAGAGCGACTTTACTGCAAAACGCCCTTTTTGACGGGAACTCAAGCTTTCCTTTCTCCGATTTTGAATTATTTTTTCTCCAAAACTAGGAACTTCTGTACGTTTCCAAGTTCACCGTTGGATTCGCAATAAAAAGCTCTACAAAGTACTGCTTTGAACTGAAACATCGTTTTTTACTGCTCCTACGTCTTTAAAAAAGAGCAAAAAAAAATTGAAGAAAAATCTTTGACCTTTAAGATTTTTTTAAAATTTTCATTGAAAAACAATAGAAATTCCCCAAAAATTATTGATTTTTTTCCTTTCTTCATGCTTCGAAAACATTTTTATTAGAAGCATTTTCTGAAGCTACAGTTATATAGAAGCCCTAGAAAGTCTCTTAGGAAATCCAAAAGCATTAATTTTTCAAATGAAACGCTTCAGCAG
The DNA here is from genome assembly GCA_904845305.1 of Caenorhabditis auriculariae. Classification (NCBI taxonomy): domain Eukaryota; kingdom Metazoa; phylum Nematoda; class Chromadorea; order Rhabditida; family Rhabditidae; genus Caenorhabditis; species Caenorhabditis auriculariae. The sequence goes on along the minus strand of CAJGYM010000210.1, from coordinate 3,382 downwards.
CCAAAAATAGGAGAAAAAATGGTAGGTTCTAAATTTTGCAAAAGTTGAAGTCAATTTAAATTTTAAAAATGAATACTTTTTTACTAGGACTCGACCTTTTGGCTTTGAAAATCGGGTTTTTGGTTCTGAATGTTGAATTTTTTTTTATAAAAATGATTTTAGAAATTTATTAGGCTTGTTTTGTGTCATATCGCTTTAGGCAGAGTTGGAAAAAAATTAATGTTATGGTAACTTTTTTTCTCTAAAACAAATATGTTGTAGAACACGATTTTTAGGATTTTTTGAAAACAAAACAGAATATCGATTCATTTTTCGATACTTCAGCTTTGACCAGTAGCTAATGGTACATATTATTTTGAAGCTTGTTGCCCATCCTTCAAATTTTGTGTGAGAGACTTGTTCAGAAAAAAATCTGGAAGAAGTTCTTCCTGTCGTTCAAAAATTGCATTGGAATTTGGGACTTCGCTTATTTATGTCTAGTCCAAGTGAGAGGGCGTAAATGCTATAGCTGATTCACGGTTGGCTTGAGCCATAGAAAAAAAGGGTCCTGACACGATATTGCACGAGATAGCGCCTAACTCGTAGAGAGCGCAGACAGGACACGCCCCCTAGGGTCCCAAGCTGAATCAGCTAATTTTATAAATTTGTATAGAATCCAATCAGGCTTTTGCAAATTCAACCTTCACGTTGGGCATATAATATTGGACGTGAAGATATCATCTTATGGTTTGAGACGAAAAATAAACTTTTCCTAATGAAAAAAGAAAAACAGGACGTGTAAGTCAAACGTAAGATTTGGAAGGTAATCAGTCATAACAAAACATCGACGCGATGAGAGCACGGATCAAAACTTCCTCTCCTCCAGTCGGTTCGTTCTTTCTTGGGATTCTTGCTTATGATACGGGATAGGGATCCAGAAGTTTGGTTAAATTCCAGAAAGTACAGAAGTTGGCCAAAGACAACTCTACAGAATTTTTGCAATGGGCAGTGCCTAGGCCAGCAAATTCCAAAAAAGCTTCATGTATTCTGCAAAACAGTGCTTTGCATTTTGCACAGAAGTACCTTTGCACTTTTTTTCGTCTGTACATAGGCACTGCATTTTGCACGATTTCAGTAGTAGACTAAGCTTAAAATTTAAAAAGCTTTCGAACAGTAACCCTGAAATGAGAAGTGGGCCTAAAACCTGGGTGGTATGAAAAAAAGACCAGCGAAAATTTCAAACGGCGACTTTTCCCATTTTTTCATATCGCTAGGGAACTTTCCGACGGCCATTTTCCAACTTTTTTTCTCGATAAAATCTTAGTTTTAAATCTTCCTATATAAAGTAGGTAGTTGGTTCATGATTAGAACACAAAGAAATAGAAAAAAAAATGTTTATAGATGTTTTATAAACCGAAAAACATAAGGGAAAAATGTCGGAAAGGTGGCCGTCGGAAAGTTCCCTAGCGATACGAAAAATCGAAAAAGTCGCCGTTTGAATTTTCGCTGGTGTTTTTTCCTTACCACCAAAACCTGAGCAACGCTGGAAATTATTCAGTGGAAAGTGATAAAATTTCAATCAAGTGCTAATAATATTCTTTAAGGATTAGATTCCAACGTTTTTCAAGTTTTTCTTTTCAATTTTCAAGACAAAACTTGTTTCAGAAGCGGCTATCTTTTTGTTGTTCGCTATTTTCCTGACCAGCCAAACAACCGCTCAAGAATGTTTTTTCTTTTTTGCTTTTTTCCTCTAGTATCGTTCTTTCAGCGTGCTGCGTTACGCCTATTTTTGGCTTTGGGAAGGATAGTTTTGATGGCGGGTGCACGAAGTGCATAAAAGGAGAATTCATCGTCAAACAACAGACTTATGTAGCAGGCACTGCTCTAGGGGTATCAGCATATTTGCTTTCTGCCTCTCGCATAGTTTTGGAAGACAATGTGGGAATTGCGATTTTCGAAAAGTTGCATACTTTATATTTCAACGCCACCGACTTCAAATCCTTTCCAGGTTTTTACTATTTGGTATCATCGCTGTAGTATTTTTGAACTAAAAAGTGAGTTCACGAGCGTGTGATTCTGAAAAGTAAATCTCGGTAATGTATAAGGTGTTTACGCGCCTATGAAAACAGGATACAAAAGTTCTCATATAGTCTGTGGGCCACGACTTGAAGTTTCACCAAACGACATTCCGCTGTTCCGCCCTTTGTGAGCCTTGGTCGTGCTTCTAATTTTTTTTTCTTACATCAAGGTACTCTACTTTCCACAGCAACAACAAACAATTGAAAGCGTAAACCTAGATTCGAAAGACGCTTCGCGAACGCACGCAGCGGAACAGCGGAATGTCGTTCAGTAAAATTTCAAGTCGTGGCACTCAGATTATACTACGTATTAATATGCTTTTTGTTCATTTCTCTCAAATTCCCAATGTCATTCTTGAAGCATGAAAAGACATTTTCAGAGCCGTTGATTCGTGTCCGAAGATCCGAAGTTGCTGACAATGCGTTCAGTCAGCTAAAAAACATAACCATCTTCCCAATGGATCCTTATTGTCAGAAGGGGACATTTCTGGATATAGACAACATGAAACAGAAACCTTGGGATCATTTGAGAAAGTTGGAAAAGGTTAAACATGTAGAAAAAAAAGCTACGATTTTCATTTGAAATAAAACACACTTTTTCAGGATTTGCTGGCATCGTGCCCTAAACCAACCACGCAGGCCCCAACTCCGGCTCCAGCTCCAAATGTGCCACCGAGTTCCGCACCAAGTTCGCCACAAAGCTCCGGACCACTTTCCAAGCCGATTTCGACGCAAAGTTCGTCTTGCCCACCAGTGCCTGAGTGCCCATCAATTCCATCGGCTGAAAAAGCTTCTGGTTAGTCTTAAAAAATCGAAAAATGCGAAAAAGCAGAAAATCGCTTTAAAAATTTTTATATTTGAGACTATTAACGAGAGATCCTTCAAATTCAATTTTCATCTGACTCATAAAGTCGTTCGAGACTTATCGAGCGTTTAAACACAGACGAATCAAGAAGGTGCCATAATGTGTCCACAATGGTACCTCTCAAAATGGATCGCGAAGGCATCATAATGTGTCCATCGTGAGACCTCCGGCATACCTTTTAGCAATATCTGAGCCATCTTGGAGGTACTTCAGAGTCTCTCTCAAGCCCCTCTCATTTTGCTCAAAATTCTGAGAGTTGTACTCGAGGTACCATCGTGAGACTTCAGAGCCTGCGAGATACCTCTGAGGGTCTCGCGATAGCCTTTCTCGATTTGCCTATAAATAGTGGTGACGACGCACTGGCCTTTTACTATTAGATTGGTTTCAAAATGAATACATGAATTGATTGCTTTTTAATTAAGTCTTAAGCCTTTTTCGAAATGGTTATCGAGAACGTGTT